>JAHZNB010004964.1:0-10450 GCA_027744295.1 Callyntrura guangdongensis
AGTAATTTAATCAATTGATTATTGTTAATTGGTATTTACATTATAATAGTATTTATTTTAAAAAAGAAGTAAATCACTCAAGATTAAGATAATCAACAAATGTATATATATATATATATACATTTGTTGATTATCTTAATCTTGAGTGATTTACTTCTTTTTTAAAATAAATACTATTATAATGTAAATACCAATTAACAATAATCAATTGATTAAATTACTCAATTTTTACTGAGATTCATGAGATAATTAGCTCATGATTAAAGAATTCAACTACTTTTTGTAAAATTGTTAATTTTTTGGCTAGAAAATTGATAACAAGGTAGTTCTTTTGTAATACAAACAGCAAGGAAAAATAAATGAGTAGGACAGGTTGTAATAAACCTATTACAACAAATATGTCGCCATTTTTGAGTATTCACCACTATCGGTAAAGTACGTTACGGGCTGGATAGTTTTCAATAAATTTAAATGTATACAGAAAATTTACATATAACCCCAACTATACACACGAATGTAAAAACACAGTTGATTTTTAAGACTACAAGGTTTTCTTAGGAAAGATGGTGGAGAGGAGAGTCTTCGTAATATTAACAAAATTTGAAGAACCAGAGAACAAACAACAACAGAAAACTAGCGGTTTTGTAGTTTCTTGTAACTGAAGTAATCACTGAAAATAATACAAAAAAACTTGTTGAAAAATTAAAAACACCGGATAACAATAAATATGTAAGGAAGGTAGACACCTCTTCTTTGAGTTATCTCGTTTCAAGCTATCAAGTCCAGGATCCTCACAAACTCCTAAACGCTGGCTGCGCTGCCGTTTGTTCCTTTTCGAGCGAACAACTCATCCCAAATTTACCTTGTTGGCAAGAAGAGTAAATACAAAGTTCTCCACTTTGGGTAGGTTCCATTATACTTTTAAGCATGTGCCAGTCAAGTTTTTCTGTGGTTAATATGCCACACTAAATATCTTTCTTGTTGGGCGACATCATATGAAAAAGAAAAGTATAAATAAACAATAAGTCTATTGAATGATTTTCATTATTGTTGTGACATCAACAACTAAATTCTGCAGTTTCCACGTATAAACATATCTTCATATAAATGTACTTCTAACACCAAGTCTCAATGGTATAACCTCATAAAAATTACAAATTATTTTTGTACGTACTATTGGCAAAATTTTTGTGAGCTTTTACCTGACAGTATAAGGTAACGTTTGCAATGAACTAAAGAAAACAAAAATGCTTGATTATTATATTCAGGTATTAAAGAGGCAATTTATTTGGACGGTACTTTTTGTTAATTTTCTAAAAATACAGAAACGTACACAATTTCATACAACACAGGAAAATTACACATTTGTAAGTTTCTGTGAAACGGAAACTGTTCAAAAGACCGACATCTTTGACAATATGCTACAAAATTTCTATTATTTATGACATTAATTAAAATTGCATTTTTAAGTTATATCTATTTATCATATTTTAGTAATATTGAGGCCAAACCATCAAAAATGTTGTAACAAATATATCAATAAAAGTTAACGTGTAAAAAACATCTGATAAACGCCTGAAAATTAAAACTTGTGTCAAATTTTCATTACTTTGGTTGAATATTTACTTTTCCTTACATCATTTAATTTAAATTTACTTTCTTTTCATTTTCACACAATTATAATGAAATGCTAGTGTCGAGGACGTTATCTTTAAATTAAAATAAAAAATACAACGTAGTGACATCTTTAAACTAATTGTGCGGGACAGATCCATATTTTTGTATAATGTTTATATTTGTAAAAAAAACGTACCACTGATATTGACTACTATTAATTTTAAAACGGCCGTCCAACATTATCTATAGTAAATGTAACGCCTCTCTTTAAGCTTTCGGAGATGCAATTGTTTCGTTAAGTAGTGGCTATAAGTAGCAGTGTATAAAGGTCGACAGAAGTGTTTGTCATCCTATTTCGAATATAATGAAATATTACGACTACACCTTCGTCATTGAGTACCTCAAGATGTTTTTCAAACTCTGACGGTTTACCTGAAGAAAAAATCTGATTGTTATTGTAACTGAAAAATTGTTATTAAGCTTCCTTCTCACTAACACCTACACACTGAATTAAAATCACACTTTTTACCTTTTGACATTTTTGAATTCAAAAAAGCGCTACGTAGTTAGCTGCCAATCATTACTGAATGTTAAGATAATATCACGTCAATCATTTTGCTGTAATGATCCATATTACACCAGTTTATAATAAGCGCAGAATATATGCGGAACGTTTGTTAAATTATTTTTAATATTTCATGTGGAGGCACTTATAAAATTACGATGCTAATTATTATAAACATGAACAAATCAAGCTGCAAATTCAAGAAGCAAATGTATGTGTACCAGTTTTTTATTATGATGTAGTAATCATGACAGAGTGGAATATAAACAAGATATATTAGGATTTTAAAAGAGTATTATAAGTACCATACTATTAAATATACTTAAACCTTGTAAATGTGAATTAGAGTTTTATCTAAACGGTAATTATTGAATTTACAAAGACATACAAAGATCGTTAGGTATACAGAAACGGTAGACAGATTGGTAACTAGGTACAAATTCTTTGCGTAGGTTTGGATATAAAGGTTATCAAATCAAATGGCGTGGTTTTGCCAACACTGATAACATTACATACAGATGCGTATGCTTATGATAACATCGATATAACAAATTACATTTGAACAACATCACACCTATTTGCGCCAATGTAATGTATTTAATACAATTGCCTTATCTGTTTTGTGTTAGTTGGTAAAAAATTTACAAGACTTTGTAAAGTATGATGTCATAATGACGTCAATTTACGATTGACGTCTATCCGCGTTATATAAAAGAATTTCATCATTCTTTATCGTGTGCAGTATATCAACATGATACAATGATTTATCGTGTGACAGACAAACTTGCCGAAATGTAGTTCTGACTAATAGTTTCGAATGATTTAGAATCTTTTATTATTTACCGTTATTAAGTCAATTTTGAGTCATACGTATTTTGAAAAATTGTGCGAAGTTAATTTTGTTCAATTAATAACAATGCCGCAAGTTTAAACCGCTGAATCGTGGCCCAAGATGAGGTAAAAGGCATTTGTAACATTGAAGGTCTAGCTATCTTTTTAACCGAATGTAAGTTTAATTTCTATGAATACGAATTTTGCTTTATACAATTTAAATGGAAGCTTGGGAAAGGGCACAGTTTTCCGATGGAACACGTTTCACTGGGAATGTTACCGTAGTTTTTAGCTTACCCTGTCAATACATTTTTGAGGCTGCCAAGTTTTTTTTTCCTTCCGGCTTTTTTCCCGACTTATAAAATGTCCAGTCATTAAATTTTAACACTTCTGTCAACGGAATGACGTATGGAAACAAGTGCTGCAGAGTTTGTAGAATTTCGAGATATCCAGGAGCGACCGCATGGTCAAATGTTGCAACAATACCGTTCTAAATGAAAACAGTATTTTTACATATTAAGAGACAAAATGTATTATTTCGAAAGGAACACTCAACAACTCACCATTGACACCACAGCAACTTCACTTAAGCGTTTGGAGCTTGGGTTTGAAGAATGAGCAGTAAACATAAGTGTTCCCACACATGCTCCATTGTTGTTGGTGTATGTCATCCAAACGATTTGGTCTCCGTTGTTAAAGTTGGCAATTCTATTAGGGAAGTAATGATTACCATACATTTGGAAATCTGGGACTTCCAAATTGGCATTGAGGATTTGGTGGGTCTCTATTATTCCCTTAGAATTAAGGTTGTGTAAGCTTGGTTTTCTAACTTTATTAAGTGAAACTTTTACGGTCTTATACAAAAACATTTTCCAAGGTTCAGAACTTCTGTACTATTTACTATTAGCGATTTGCATGGCGACTTCGCTTACCAGAAATACAGCCATATGCAACTCGGCTTCATGGTCAAAGTACACGTGTGATAGAACTCTTTGCTGAATCTTCCCATCTTTATCAACAAACTCAAGTTCCATTCCACTAAAAAGGTTATAATATTCTAATAACTGCCTATCCATTTCCACTATTTTTAAGATGTAACTGCCAGTTCTTACTCCAAATGTACTTTTGATTCAAATTTTTCAACTACACTCTTTTATAGCGTTCAGCTTAAATTATTGTTTATTAAAAATTAGGCTGGTATACCACTTATCCAATCCGGTTTGTACATGTTTATATAACATAGAGGAGCGGCAGTGTTTTGCAATGTTAATACGGGACAAATCACAAACTTATTAATATTAAATTATTTAATTGTAATCTCTGGATTCTGCTACATTGGGTTCGATCACATTTTGTACGATCTTGCGTTTGCTTCAGCATATATTTATAAGTATGCTGTGAGAACAGTCGCATTTTGTTGCAATGTATAGTGTATCTTGGTGCGTTTAATGATTAGAATGTACTCACAATTTTTTGATAGTATATATTGAGATAAAACACGTTTACATTGCCGGAATGCCTGTTTCGGTGGCAAAAAATGTATTAATGCGAAATACACAATACATACCATCCTTTGTGCCTAAAAGGCAATGCTACACATGTATATGCCATTTAGTCAATGAACCTATTATCTTCTTTTAGATTTAAAAATGTGGAATTACATAAGAATACATTTTCGTCGTTAACGTGGGCGCCTTGCGGCAAAGCAGGGTCGACATAACAAATTTTCTAAGTAAATACCAACCTAAGCTGCATGTAACTTCAAAAAATTTTTAAAAAATTGAAATGTATTGTCATGATTAAAAAGAAAAAACTCACGGTTTTACTCAAACTAAGAACGTCACTTATCTAAAGTGATGGCTACAAAAATCACGTGCACAAACAAAATCTCAACTCCAAACTGAAAAACTTTCAACAAATATTAATATCATTTTATTTCCTGTACAGTTCATTTTTACTCTACTTGTTATAAAAATTTGTTTTCGCATACCTTACCTTTTTAACGCAATATATTTTTTTCGACACATCAAAGCACTTTTTTCTTGTTATTTGTGTTTATAGGGTTTTCTAAAAAAATGGTTTTGACCTGCTACAGTAAATTAAGGAACTCTTCCCCTCGAAGTGTCTTCAGAATCTTTATAAATTTTTACTCTATCCCGTTGTCCATGTCCTTCATAGACCCGCCAAAATAATCAAAATATTTTCATATGCATTTGCAGCAAAGGTCATCCGGTCACCGGCCATCTCTTCTACTGCCAATGGGGACCAATATTTCAGCACTGCAACGGAAAAAAATTAACCACTAGGAAAATGCAGTACAAGTGTTGTATTTTGTACGTATGAGACAGGCGCATACACGTGTTCTACAATACAAACCCGGATTTAATTTCATATAAAAATCAATTTTACCTTGGAAAGCGTACCATTAAATAATACACGAACTATCTAGAACCACAAGAGATTGTACTTAGAGGTTATTATCAGAACTTCGCATTGGTGCTTTTAAACTGCAACCTTGCAATTTGATCCGGTTATCTTTCATTTGTTTATCTTCCTATTTTATGGAAAAAATGACTCAAGTCATGTTACATTCAATTAATTTTTGTGGAAAGTTGTGAGATAACACCAGTGATTGTGCACTTCTTGTATTTTAGCACAGTTTAGAAAACAAAAAATGGTGAAGGTTTAACGTGAAAAACATACATTGTCAATATGCACTTATTTTAATGTTTCATAACGTTTGTTGGAGTAAGAAGAACGTGGGAAGCATGTTCATATAGGTAACTTATTTTTCATATATCTGTAAACGAAAAAGTCATGTTAAATTTAACTTGTTAGTGTTGTTGTTTGTAGCAATATGGCAACAAGAAAATGCCTCTGCTGTGTTTTTCCGAATCGCAGTTTGGTTTTCCGACTCCTTGCGTCCTGTGTTTAATTTGCAAATTTGATACGAGCAATTTTAAAAAATTTCAAAACAGTGTTAACACGAATTCGACAAGACGAATGATTCAGTTCTATTGCTAAAAGAATTACTTATGAAAGTTACCATGATTTATTTATCTGATATATTAGCAAAAGCAAGAATGGAAATGACATGTCAAACAGTATATGGGCACGTTCAATTCCCAATCAGGATACATCTAGTAGTGCACATAAGAGTGATTATATTTTACTTTTAAATGGTATATTTTGCATTACCACCTTACCCGTGTATAAACTTGTTTATGTTGAAGCATAAACTGGCTGTGGGTATATGACACTTAACTCGTATATTTATACTTCTGAGTTATATTTATGTATATTTTATTTTTTTCGCAAACACTCCGGTGACATCATAATATGACTTTTAATCAATCTCTGGGAGTTATGGCTATACATATTATGTTTGTTACCGGACAGTATGCACAACTTGGATAATAATATGGTATGAAGCATAACTGAATTTTACACTTTTGTCACTTATATTGTTCAAAAAAAATTGTCTACATTAATTACGTTTAAATTTTCCAACGCAAGCTCACGATAGTAAAACTGATAAGTACATTATCTCAATGACAAAATTGTTATATTAAAATTACTGGCATAAGAATATTATGGAAAGTGGAGAGTATTATCTCTTACCAAATAATTTTCATATCTGTGGTCGTATGTGTCGTGCACAACAATATTAGATGTAAATAAAATATTTCCTCATAGCCCACAGTTAAGTACTCCCTGATTTGAAAGCAGTTCATAACGAAACCCTTGACCAGAGCGCTTTAAAATATAAGTCATGGCAGAAAAACTATCAGATGAGTTTAGTTGCCCCATTTGTTTTGAAATTCCAGGGAAAGAGGTATATCATTGTGTAAATGGTCACATTGTGTGCCACCAATGCACTACGCATCTTAAAGAATGCCCACAATGCAAAGCGTCCTATGGCTCCAAGAAAATTCGTTGCCGGGCCTTAGAAGAAATCTTCACTACACGCAAAATGGACTGCCCTAATAAAACTTTTGGGTGCACAACAATGGCGTCTCGAAAGTACGTTTCCTCCCATCTTCTTAACTGCGAATTTGAGTAAGTTCAAATAAACCTTTACAATTTCAAGTATGATGCATCCGGTTTTTTAATAATTTATGTAATAGAAGCACAAAAGTACAAGTATGTGCAAAAATGGGCTACCAATGCGAGTACGTCACCGACTCCAGGAATATCTCGGATGCAATCCAACATTTTCAAAATGAAGCAAAACCTCCTCAAAATGAATGCGGAGTCTGGAAAAATCCTTTTGGCTGATTTCATGTCGGTGGATTTACAAGCCCACAGCATTTTCACACCGTATATATCTGAGAAGGATAACTCGTTTTTGATGGTATTTGCAAAAGTTAACGGGTTCTCCCAAGCCATGTACCTCAGCTGCATTCACTTGAAACAATATTCCGAACGAGAAAGTCTGTTTCGAGTTGAATTCAGAATTTGGGCAAAACCGGTACGAGTTTAACCTCGAAATAAAAACTTATGAATGAGCAATTAATTTAATTAATTAAGTATTCCTTAATTAATAAATTTGTTGATAATTTACAATATATTTGACGTATACAATCTTACCTACTGAATGATTTGATTAGTTTTAATTAATTTTTGGAATTATTGAAGAATTTTCTAGCACTCAAAACGCTGGCTGTTCCATTTCTTGATGTGAAAGATACACTTAGAAGTTCCACTGTGCAAATATCTGGAGAAATTTTGAAAGCAAGCTACCTTGTCGAACAGAATCTAGAAATCATGATATTGATTCAATCCGTGTCCAGTGCGCTATTGGATTTATCAAAAAACGAAAATGATATTTGCTTTGCTTTTAAGGAAATACAAGAAAAACCGGGTATATAACAACGTTATTATAAGCTAAAAGAATCAGTTTATAACTATTCTCGAGAATAAATCAGGTGAATTATTTTTATTTACAGCTACTACTCCCAACAATGAAACCATCTTAAAGGACACACCTAAGCATCAAAAACACAACCGGAATTTAGGTGAGAGGCCATTTCAACTAGCATCGCCGACGGAGCCAAATACTTTGCCAACAATACTGTCTGAGCGTTCGGTGTGTCAAGGTTCGAAAAAAGGTTGGTGAAGGGCTGCAAGGGAGCGACAAGTTCTATCAAGGACTGCGCCATCGGGGTCAACGATAGTTCAACCAGTGTCGGCAACAGATCCCACAGGGTCGGCCACAGAACCGCATAGATCAAAATGTTCGAGAAGGGGAGGCAAAAGTCGGGGAAATTAAAGCCAGTACTATCTACGACGGCGCAAACAGGGTCAATGACAGTCCAACAAATGTCGACAAAAGTTCACCCATGGTTAGGAAAGGAACTACATAGGTCGTCAACGGTGCCGGCGGAACATGCACAATCGCATGGGTCGACAAGGGAGCGGCAAGTACAGAGAACGATTCAAAAAGAGTTGACACCGGCTCAACGAGAATCGGCGACAGTGTTTCCAGAGTTTCCGAATGTGCCTTGGTGGCTAAGACGGCAACACGACGAGTTGCTACGTTTGGATAGCACATCAAAGTACTAGAATGGGATTAATTCAAACAAAAATGTTTTTAAACTTTAGTTTAATCATGAAAAATTTAGTAATTTAATTCCCTAAAGTGATAACTTTATTTTATAACATATTTCTGTCCAAAATATAAAATACCACTATAATTTTATTGGTTTAATGATTTTTTGGTTCCAATTACGGTCAACTGGCCAATTAACGTTCGCTTAATTTTTTTTACCACCATAGCCGACTTGCGTGAAAAATGTTTTACAAAGACAAATCCCAATTCAAAATTAGCGGCCAATATTATTTCAAATGTCGTAATGTTAGCTCTGATTAAATTTATAACAACAAATATGAAGAATAATATAATCCCTGCAACCGCTTTTTCAGATGTAGTATTATTAAAAGACATGGAATTTTAGAAGAAATTTTGCTCGACACTATTTCTTACATGGAACGCGATATAAGAATCGACCATTCATTATTTTAATTGGCTACCTGGAATATTCAGCTTATAAGTTCTGTTTTATTCACAGTTACTACAACTAAATTAAAACGCGTACTCAACATTAATAAAATCACCGGTTTAAGTTATCGTTATCATAAGACACAAATAAAAAAATTAATTGATTTACACATTTTGGTGTTTCTGTTAGTGTATTCGTTCTTGTCAATGTGCTTCGAAGGTAATATATTTCTTGTTAAATTTAGTGCTACCTAAGAGATGAGAACAGCTGAAAATATTCCCATTATGTTCACTAATTCGGCAAACATGTTACAATAATTGTTATATAATTAGATATACATACATTAGCACTGTTTAAAACTTTCCTTATCCTACTATTATTCTAGTGTAATATTAACAATTTATTCATAAATTGTAACTCAGATCCTAGTAAATTTAAAGATCATTGGGTTATACTACCTTTCCAAGACCGCAAGTTTCATAACTCAACATGATAGCGACCATTATCCTGACCATAGGCTACGCAACCGCAAATCACTTCCTGAAAATTTACTTCAACATTGCAGGACAGGAGGTTAACCCCCTCGACTGGTCCTGTTCCGCAGCCACTGATCATGAAACCAATAATTGGTTCCGTACTTAGTAAATTCATCAAATCGTCCCTCTTATTATCATCTATTAATTATCGGGGGAAAAAACGATCATCATTCGCCCTTAGATGTAAATTAGAGGGATGATGGAGTACTCCATAATTATTTATTCCACACTTTACAAATAATACATAGTATTCTATTTTTTCTCAAGGGCTTTAGAGGCTTGTCGTTTGTAACGTATTAAGCCATATTTTGTATTTAAGCTAATGGAGTTGTAACCAGACAGTACTGTCTGCTGTCTTGCGGGAACCTGGTATTAGTCAACTCAAGTTTGTCAAATAATATTTTGTTTATTTTAAGATTTTAAGAGCATTTTGTGTACCCAACAAATTATATATGAAATATTGGGCATTAGTTTCAATGGCGCATGAATACTTTTCAAATAGCAAAAATGTACAAGCTTTGACATCACACTTTATCACACTATTTCAAGTTTTCTTGAAAATTGATTCCGTCCAAATTGAGGAGGACAGTTTAAATTACTTGTACGACATATTTTTCACATTTTGTGGACTCCGAAGTTTTAAACATGCTGGCAAAATTGTACGACTTGACATAAACGATGACGAATGAGAAAACGAATTAAAAAAAATAGTTCAAGCACCAACAGGCTAAGTCGTAAGACCGTAAGCCTTTTTTATTAAATCTCCAAAATCATTAGTTTAAAACTAGAATTTTATAATTTTTTATGAGATTTAACGATTTTTGAGGACATGACTTTAATTAAAAATGTTTTAATGTTGACGTTTCGACTTCCAACTGTATGTCATCATCAGAACAACA
>JAHZNB010004965.1:0-14123 GCA_027744295.1 Callyntrura guangdongensis
GTAGTTTATCAGAGGCTTTTCATTAAATTGCTCGGCAGTTGTAAAAAATGATTACAAAATGCTCTGTGGTGGGTATGAGAAAACATTGATATTCTTACCGTGTACCTTTGCATTTGTGGTTGTGGTGAGAGGGAGAGAGCACCCAAATTAAATAGAAAGGCTGATTGGTGACACAACCATGCTAAAAAGCAAATAACGTAAAATTTAGTGAAAATATACGTCAAGTAGTATAAAAGCACAACTTGATTTTCCCTAAAGATTGGTGCATCTTCTGAATGGAAAAAAGTTTCTTTCGGCTTTTGCGGGGTGGATTAGCCCTGCTTACCATTAACATACCGTTGTGTTCTCTGCTCGTCTGTCCCGAACAACAATGTTTTACCCACATTTAAAAAGTCAGTAAAGATATCAATCTTTCTCGATAATAATAATTAGGAACATTAACCATTCCGTCGGTCCCTCTGAAAAACATTTTTCCTCTTTCTGTATACCTTGGATGATCCTACACGATTATCTTTTGTCTCCCAAGAGGAAAAAGATCATCCAGTTTCTGTGGTCTTGCTGAAACAAGGGAAAAATCGTGAATAATTATCATTGTCAAACCATTTCTCTCTCTAAATTGACAAGTTTCCCTAATAATAATAACAAATTATAAAGAGCGGTCGTATTTTATCTTGTTCGAAAATAGATGCTTAGTCCTTGACAAGCTCTTCATATATACATATTATTACTCTCTGTGGGACACTCAACGACTTTTAACGGACATACGCATATAAAAAACAATCCCGTACCAAAATACTGTCTCTCCCACAACCGCTGTAAAACACAGCTACTGTGAAACCGCCACAGTTTCTTTTTTCTCCTTCGAGATATCAATCTCTTGAAGTCGAATCCAACAAAATTCACAAAAATCTTACAATAATTTTTCTTCATCTTCTCCTTGGTCACATATCAGTCACACAGATAAGATTGTATACCGTCGTCGTCGTCCCTCTAAAATAATTCTCTTATGGAACATTTCCCTCATCAACAACAGTAGTTGATGTAGCCAAGTATATAAAAAAGCCGGTGGTATAGATGCCCTCCTGGGTCGGCCTTTCGATATTTCTCTGTGAAGTTCTCTGTAAAAAAAGCAGCACACTCACTCGCTGGCTGACTTGACTACTTGACCGTGTGTATGTGTGTCTCTCTCTCCGTAGATATAAATATGCAAGTATTCTTCCAGTTATCTGCTGTGGCAGTAAAACTAATAATAATGTTTATCCATCTCTCTCTCTCTCTCTTGCTGTTTTTGTGGAGGTTCTCTCAATCGCATTTTCCTGCTGCTGCTCTGCTGCTAAACTCTCAAGAGTTTAAAGACGAGCATAAAGAGCATTTCATTTTGGGTAACTTTTTTTCCTTGTATGTTTGCCCAGCACACAAACATTCACACATGTACCCCTATAGAATAGACACACCACCAAGAAACACGATTATATGGCCAGATACTGATGGGGAATTATTGAGCGTTTGTGTGTGTATGTTTGTGTGTCTGGTGATGTGCTGCTGTTATTGTTGCTGCTGCTCCATGATCTGCATACTTAATGAGGACGAAATCACATTTTTTCATGGAAAAAGGAGAATAAATGGTAGAGAGGGGCATTGGAAAAATTGAAGAGAGAAAATGTTTTGCTTGTTTGCTGTTGCTGTTGTCTTGTTGATGATGATGGGATGCGCTGTAAAAATTATTATACGGCAGATATGACGATGATGGAAGGTGGATTACACAAAAATCCTTACATTTCAGAGAATAATATCTATATAGTCAATAGTAGCAAATACACTCTCACACATACGCGTACCTGGATACCCCACCACCATGTGCACATATCAGACATCATGGCATTGATATTGACGACGACGATAATGGTAAGCATGATGATGATGATGACGACGACGATGTGTGTGAGATGATGATGATGGGTAAATGGACATGCAATGTTAACATGAAGTAGAAGTACTTGGAATGATGATACAAGGCCCAGGCATACCTCTCTCTGGCATATCCCATTGTACTCTGGCTATTTAATGGGTTATGTAAAAAGCCACATAAAAACGTACACACACACATCTTGGATGGACGTCCATCTTTTCTATTTTTTGTCTGTTTTGATAGCTTCCCTTCTCTTCTCCTCGCTTGTTGTTGTGATGCATGACTCCAATCTCTCATTATTGGAAAAACGTGTACTTTTTCCGTATACCTATGAAAAGTATTTTGTGTGTCGTGGTGGTGCCAAACTTAAAAACAATAAATAGAGGAATATTTTTTAAGAGCTGTCACAAAAATAAAATTTATTATGAAGGATCTCCCCGATCGAACGTGTTGATTACTCGAGAGAGAGAGAGAGATGAAAAGAGAAATAGATGCTCTCTGGACCCGCGAAACCAACCGTGTCGTCACGTAAAAGAGTAAAGTATACCTAAAGAGTAGCTAATTTTGTGTATAAATAAATAACAAATAAAGGGGAATGGGGGATGGTTATGATTCCTGAATTTATTCGGGTGGCCTACTAAAACAGTAATTAAAACCTGGCACACAGTTAAAATTCTAAAAACAGGCTTCTGTGCTCAATTATTACCACCGCCGATTATCATTATCAAGTATAGACGTCAATTAAGACAAAAACGAAGTAATCACTACAGCCAAACAACAGCAGCGGCGATTAAAGTGTTGGGGGTTGAGGGGTAATAAAAATGTTAATACACAGGCATACATTATTTAAAAGGTTTTTTACAGACTTATCATCATTATTGCAGAGATGCTGACTCATTAAGGCTCTTCTATTATTATTGCCACACGGTTTGGTAATGAATGCAGTTATTAAGCTAAAAGGGAGTAATAATATGCAGGCAGGCAGTGCACACACAGAGAGAGAGTGCATCTAACAATTAGCATTATAAATTCAAATTTTTCTCTCCGCCAAATTTTTTTGTGAGACAGGGCCTTATAGTCAACCGAGCATAGGTAATAATAATAATAGTAATGATAACACGGTGCAGTGTTGATTTCGGCTCATTTTTTTGTTCATCTCTCTTTTTTCTGCACATTTCACACTCTTCTTCAGCCTTGCCCCTCGCATCTCTCTCTTGCTATATGTCTGCGAGAGAGGGAGAGTTAAAGAAGATGATTGCGACCCTGATGAGCCGATCGTAAAAACACAGCCGACCTTAATCATCATCATAATCCATCGTCACACCTGGTGCCTTCATCATCCTAATCATCGTCATCAGTCAAAGAGGCGCTAGCATTGATTGTATAATAAAAAGACAATTTTTTCATAAATCCCTCCAATTCACCTCCCTGTGCATCCTCTTCTCTCTCTCTCTCATACACTCTTTTTGCATCCTTACATATTTCACCAGCTTGCATCCTTGCCTGTTGATTACGGCCCCAAAAAATTACATCACATGCTCCGTAAACCAGCCGCGAAACAGCCGCATTCCTCGACTATTCTATTATGAGACGGGGAGAGAGGGAGGGAGAAAAGATGGTATTTATTGCTAAATTGTGTACACATTGCTGTACTGTACACATATCACACACTCCTGATGCTGCCCTGCCGCCACAGTCATCATCATCATGATCGTCTTGATCAAGCAGCAGTAGTGACGACCAAGACGAAAAAAGGAGTAAAAATATGCAGCTACACAGGCAATAAATAAACACGCTCACTCACTACCATATTTTTCAGCTCGACAAGATACACACACATGGACTATCACACCACGTTATTTTTCGTGCGGCTGAATTATTTTTGTTGCCTCCTGCACTGCTGCATATCATCATAGATTAGCCAGAATGATTGCAGGTTGTCAATGCATTAATCTAATTGCACCAGGTCAGCGAGCTGACCATGAACAAAAAAAGTTTTACTTACGAGTAGGGTTTTACATACAAAATGAAACAGTGTTTGTGTACATATGTGCAACTAGTATCTCGCTCTCTCGGAAGAAAACTACCAATCGCTAAAAATGTTTCGTAATTTTCTCCCTTGTTTCCCTTCACACACATACAGGCATATAGGCAAACGGGGGATATAAACATTGAAAAGGTGTTTTATTTTTCTGCTGGCTTACCTGTTCGAACAAAATCCTATCGTTGTCGACTTCCTCCTCCTCCTTTTTATAGACAAAGTGTATAAAATATGCTGGTGTGTGTGAATATCTGGCAAGCAAAAAAGATGGACATGAGCCTCTAATAGAAAATATTTTTTGCCCTCTCTGCTTCACTGCTAATGTTTCTCCTGCGTTTCCACCGCCTCCTTTATTTTTGCTTCCCAGAGAGAGAGAGAGAGAGAGAGAATTTAGAAAAAATGAGAGTATTATAGGTAGTGGTTTGATGAAAATGAAAACGTTTTTCCAAGATTCTCTCTCTCTCTCCGCTATAAAAATTATGTATTTTTTCTACCTAGATCACTTCTGCTGCAACTTTGGTACTGCCAAAACGACTTAAAAACAAAGTGTACAACGCAACTGACTAACAGCAGCAACACTGCCACCACCACCACCACCTCATATTATTATATATGGTCAGTAATTTTCTGATTTTATCAATCGGCCAAGCAACACAAAAAATGCGCTGTGAAAATATTTTTTGGCCCTGGCAGCAGCAGCAGTGTAAAAGGGTAAAGAGAGAGAGAGAGAGGAGTCATCATGATTACAGGTAATCCATTTTGTGAGGAAGATGATAGGGATAAAAGCGGGATGACGAGAGGTGAAGATAATTTTGTTAAAAAATATTTTTTCTCTCTTGCTATAATAATAACTCAGAGAAGGTACAATCCTTCTTTTGCCACACCATCATCACCACCACTTTGTTTCCTGCTATTTCGTGGCTGTTTTCCATTTGCAGTTTGCACTGCTTATACTTATACCACCACACTTAAAAAAATGCGTTGTCGTCGTCATCATCGTCCTCGTCATCTGCGTAATTTTCCGAGAGCGAGATCGTAAGTAGCAGGGAAAACTCTTGCAAGGAGCACCACCCCTTCTGGTGGTGATTAGTTAAAATATATATACATGGGATGATGGTGATGATGATGAACCGGATGAAAATTATTTGGGCTTAAAAGAGGAGCGGCTCCTGAGAGGGAGAGAGATAAGAAGAAGCTCCCTGCACTGCACACATACTTTCTCGTCCTTCTCTGGCCATAAACCAAACTCTCTGGCTAATTCAACTCACTCATAAATTTGTTGATCAGAGATAAAATTTCAAAATATTATTATTGCTTTGTTTGTTGCTGCTGCTGCTGTTATTGTTGTTGCAGTTTATTGTGTGCACAGTGTGGATTGTCGTCGGTAATTCCGCACAACGTAGAAATACACACACACAAGCACAACCTATTGTTGAAGCGAAAAGTGCCTTCCGAGATAATTTTATTTTTATTTACTGTTTATTATTATTATCATCATCAGGTGGAAAGGTTATGATGACGATGATGGTGGTGGTGGAGGATGGAATATTGGCAATAGATCTTGACCAGAGATTAGCTTGAAGACAGCAGCACCCCAAACGATGATGATGTTTACAGCAGTTTTTTATGCAATAATTCTCACCCTCTCTCTCTCAACCTGGTAGACAAGAGGGGATAGTCTCACGAAAAAATACGAATCAAGTTTTTCTTGGAACGGACTGTGCTTTCTGTAAACGGCTAGATGAGCGGCATCGTTATCGTGGCCCTGATCCGTGTGATCAGTGATCACCATCAAAAACCACCGGGCGTTTATTTATTGTCGCTTTCATATTTTTGCACCAATTTTTTTGTGCTGTGTACTCCCTCAGCACCTCCACTACTTGACATTTTCACCCCCATTTTTTCCTCCTGATTTATCATCCGCCAAAAAGCCTGCTGTAATTGAGACAGCTTCTGTATGCAGAGGGGACAGAGAGAGATAGAGAGAGAGAGAAAAAAAGTGGGAGAATTGAGAACAGTTTATGGGATACCCCGGCCTACCTTATTTAGATTTACAATATTTGATAAAATAATTGCTAGTCAGGATTTAAAAAAGTCCAAGTCCAAAAAAGCAAAGTTATCACCAAGTTAAAAAAATCAAGGCAGCCTAACAGAAAGGAGTATAAAATATTATTGTTGCAAGGAATAAAGGAAAGAGATTTGACCGTTTAATTTGGTGAAAAAAATCACATTTTTTCTGAAATATTGTAAAGACAACACAACTATTTGGCGCGATGAAGGTGGTAGTGATGCTTGGATGGGTNAAAAAAATCACATTTTTTCTGAAATATTGTAAAGACAACACAACTATTTGGCGCGATGAAGGTGGTAGTGATGCTTGGATGGGTTCTACAAATGGGGTGTGGGATAGTGGTAGAGCAGTAATAATAACAAGCAATAATTTTCTTTTTTTCATGTGAAAGCGATCTTCATCATCAAAAGCAGCAGCATCAACAATAACAACAACACAGCAGTGTGTAATCATTTTTCTGACGAAGACGCTTTTTTCTTCAGAGAGAGAGAGGCTGCTATTGTTGTTGCTTAAAATTAAACGGTTTTTCCGTCTTGCTCTCTTCCCCATTTTTATTTAAATGCTTCTCTGAATGAAAACCTCCAATTACGCGCGTTCTTGTCAGCAACTACTGTACCAGCCAGCGAAAGAATGGCGGGGGTAAACGTAAATGAAGCTCTGCATGATGATGATGACCTTTACGTTTACATGTGTCCGGCACTACAAACCTCTCCGCTTTCAAATTTTGATTTTCATTTGGGTATAGTAGCCGTGTATCAGGCAGGGCATACATATTTATACAGAGAATGAGTGACCACAAGGGGCTATTA
The DNA here is from genome assembly GCA_027744295.1 of Callyntrura guangdongensis. Classification (NCBI taxonomy): domain Eukaryota; kingdom Metazoa; phylum Arthropoda; class Collembola; order Entomobryomorpha; family Paronellidae; genus Callyntrura; species Callyntrura guangdongensis. Next base: position 6,831 of record JAHZNB010004965.1, read on the forward strand.
AAAAGTGCCATGCCCCGCCACAAAGTAATAATGACCACGAACGGGAGAGAGAGAGACGATATCAGCAAAGGGGAAGGCAGACAGGGATTTAATAATGTAAAATAAACTTTTCCTTGGATTCATTTCATTTGGTTTTTAAAAACACACGAAGAAAACAACAAAGCGAGAGAGAGACTCCAACTACCTGTTGCATAATATGTGGGAACGCTTTCCTCTCGGAATATTATGCACACAAGTAAAATGGCTAACCGGAGAGTGGAAAATGGTCAAAAAATCAAAGCGAGAGAGAGAGAAAAAAAATGTACCATGATGACGATTATACTCGGCGGTGATTGTTGTGGTGATGGTGGCAGGGAATAATCATCACAGTTAGTAGTAGTGATGGTGGTGGTGGTAGTCCGTCAGTCAGCATGGCATGGCATGCATCAGTCACAACAACAATCAAACAGTCAGCTCTTGTTCTCGTAATAATGATAGAGCTCCACCATTCAGCTAATAAATAGTATGATAGCAAAGTAATCTACTTTAAGTAGAGTAGAAGAGATAAGAAAATAAAAGGCCGTGTAGAGTAGTAGAGATATTTTACAATCATTTTTTTACCCAGATAAAAAAACGCACAGTCCGAGAGAAGGTGCATGTTGTAATGTCGTGGCTGGGTGCTTGGCGATGAGAGAAGGGGGAAAGGGGAAAGGAGGAGGAGGACGATGATGATGATGATGCATGAGCAGTGGGCGGAATGTTTTAGCAGCTCAAATAATAATAGTAGCGACGATGTAACAGCCCTACTGCTAGAGTAGTAGCAGTAATAATAATAATAATAATAACAGCAACAGGAGAAAGAAAGAGGTAGCTTTTCTAGAGAGAAACATTACAGCTGAGAGAGAACTCTGTTTTTCCCTTCAATCCTCCATCTCATCTTGATCATCATCGTCATCATCATCCTCGTCGTCATTTCATTTTGATGATCGTCCTCATCACATCCCAGAAAATCCTTCACAACAATCAAAATCATCAAAGAAAAATGTAATCAAGAAACTTTTTTTTCTTTATATTAAAATAAAAAGTCCTCCATTGTTTCTCTCTCTCTGTAAATGAAATGGGTATTATATGAGCCCCCAAGGGGCATTTAAAGAAAAACAACAACAAAAACAACAGAAGCTGTCCACTACTTACTCAGCTACAATACGTCCCCAAAGAAAAGTCCCTTTTGCAAGGCAAAACAGCAGCAGCAGCAGCAGCACAGCAATCATCATCAACCGCGAATGATTATTATTACTTTACTATCAAAAAGGTCCGTTTTTAATCCCAACAACAGAGAGCAACACAGATTGCTATTAGCCTTAACTACTCCTGCGGCTCTTGCCATGTACCTCTCTCCGTGGCTTCTTTATTTTTTGTCAAGAGAACACAACAGAGGGAGAAAAAAACGAAAGAGGCTACCTACCACCACCACCATCACCTCATGTACTACTACTACACTGCGGCTGATACTACTAATGGTCAAGCCAGTGATGATCATCCAATAGAAAGCTTGTATTGGCAAAAAAGTGTGTTTATCTTGAATGATAAAGGGTATTGGTATTCCTCTGTGTTTGTGTGTATGTATTTGTACGACAAGACCTTCTTTTTCGTCCACTCATCTGCATCTCACATTAGAAGTAACCAAACTATTATTCCTTACACAAACACACATCTCTCACAGTAGACATGTTACAGCGCAGCATCATTATTATATTTTTTATTATTTTATTAGTTACATATTTTTTCGCTCTTTTCTTTCTTGGGGGCTGGGTCACATTCACACACACACAGACAGACAAAGTGGTAAAAAGAGAGACACGTAAGATACGAAACATTGATGCATGTACATTCACACAGCCACAGAAAAATATGTACGTATATGGCTGTGTGGTTGGTACAATGAAAATGAAGATGTGGACAAGAGATGAATACTAAGCAGCTCTGCTAAACACAAAACTAACTCTCTTCTTCTTCGTTTCGCTTCTCTCTCTCTCTCCGTCCGAGTGAACGAGACTAAAGGGGAAAAAGAGACAGCAGAAAACATCATCAACCCCCAAAAAATTACTATATTGCCGATTCCCCATCAAACCATACAGATACATTTATATTTTTTCTTATCTCTCTCTCTCCCTTCGTCTCTGACATTTTTGAGCTCCGTTGCTTTTACGGCTTCTTGTTCAGCTTCACAATTTGATTGATATTCGGTGGTGGTGGTGGTGACCAAACCAAAATAATAAAATGCTCACACATGCAATGCATGCTTTCCTGATGGTACTATTATCACGTCGGCTTGCTGCACCGACACCACCACCATCGAAAATCTTTTCTTCTTCTCTTAACTCCCTACTCCATCGTGTAAAATGAAAAGTTTTTTTTTTCAGCGAAAATTTAGATAAGAAAATAAATATCGGTGGAGGTAATACACAGAGATATGTAGTGTTGATGCTTTTTCTTGAGAGCTTTTTCTAATAAAATGGTACCCTCTTGTAAAATGTCCATCTAACTCTCCGCTTTTCTCTGTAAATAGACAGCTAACCAGCCTCAATATCTACCTACACAAACTGGCAACTCATTTTTCTCTATTTTCTGTACAATAGTTTGGTAGTTTGCGTATTGGTGTTACCTGTACACCTTGCAAGCGGACATTCCTAATAGTGGCCAAGTACTATTAGTGGCTATTATTGATGTCGATGTGTTATTATTGTTGCTCCCCTCAATACATTTAATTTAATAATAATAACAACACGACATGTGTACTTACTCATTTTATTTCCCTTGTTATATATGCTATTATCATTATCAAACACCCCCCAACAAACACAAAAACGTACCTAGCCCTGCCACAGATTTTTCCTCCATTGTTGGCTTCCCCAAAGAAAGATTCACACAACTTTATATGATCTTCTCTCTAGGACACACACAAGTGAGTTCTCTTCACCGCGCTTCCCTCTGTCCATCTCCTAGTCATTATCAGGGAGCCACCTCCTTTTGCAGGGTAATAGGCAGTATTGATCTCTTTTTTATGCAAAAATACATCACAGCAGAAAACATCAGACAGAAGTATACAGACACGCACACATACATACAGGCTTCTGCATACTAATCATTTAGGTGGTATGTGTGTCTATCTGCCCTGGTCATCTATCATTGTTACTGCTGATAATAATGTGGTTCTGTGTGCTGCTCCTTTATTTTTAAACATTTATACCAAAAAAATTATACAAGACAGAGAGTCAGAGGGAGAGAGAGAGAGAGAAGAAAAAATGGATTACTATTATCATGATCATCGTCGTCGGGGTTATTATTATTATTATTATATTTTGTACAATGCGATTATAAAATAGTTTTGGTGCATCGTAAAAAAGTAAGCTTGTACTACTACACATTTTTGCGGTGGTGGTGTGCCACAAGTGATCAAAGATGCCAAAAGAAGCTGTGAGCTGAACTTTGCTGCTGCGGCAGTTATGCAGCTACCACAAGTACGACTACCAGCAGCAGCGCTACCACGGCTATAAAAATTGTTAAAGATGAAGAGTAAAAAATGTTTTAAAAATGCTGCTGCTGTTGATCAGAAGATGATAGGAGAAAATAAAGGTGTGGCGACTATATGTGCTGTTGTGTGTGTGTATAAACGAAGGTACATATTCTCGAGATGTTTTTATAGGCGCTTTCAACAAACCCAGAAGAATGTGAGTGTGTTGTGCAGTGCACACACGGATGAGGAGGATGATGTGACGATGATGATGATGATAGTGCATTGGGAAAAAAGAAGAACAAGAGGGGATGATGACCATCTTTTATAGCAGGAAAGTCAATTCCTCCACATTTTAATGAGGAGATTTCTATGCAGGAAAAATCTAATAAGATCAATTGTCTTTGGCGATCAAAAGAAAAATGATGACGATCAGATGGGTACAGAGAGAGAGAGAGGATGAATGGTCATTTATATAACGTTGGCAGGCAGTCATCAAACTGAAAATTCTTTTTCAGCAGTAGCAGCAGCATACATGCATGCGGCAGTCAGTCACGGACAGTTTTAATAATCTATGACTTCTAACCACTAAACAACGTAACAACAATAACAATAATAAGGTGATCCGAAAAGAAAAATGTAAATAAAAAACATAAAATGGGATTATCTTCAGATCAAAAGGGAATGCCCAAACTGCCCTGCCATTTTTACTTTTTCTCTCTGTCCATTTTGATTTGCGTGGCAATTGACAACGCAAAAAAGATGGGGAAGGGTGGCTAAAAAAAATTGTTTCAGCATCTCGCTCTCTAACCCCATCTTATTTTACCAGACATCCAAACTGACCATTTTCTTTTTTCCGCTTTATTCCTCCCTGTAAGATGACGACGACAATCCCTACGTCGGTTTATCTCTCCTCTCCACCACCGGAGGCAGGGAAGGAATTTTATTTAGAGAAAAAAGTGGAGAAGCTGTTATCTTCAAGGTACTCCTAGTAAAGAGGTGCTTTGCGATGTTACACGCTGCTGGCAACTATTATATAAAAACAACAGTGAAGCCAAAAAAAAGTATTTTTTGCTGCTTCCTCATCTTGCAAACTATTTATTATAGACCAGCCAGCCATTATCATATTTTGGCCATTGTTTCTTTACCGGTGGTGGTGAAGGTAGTAGTAGTCAATGATGACGATGATCGATACGTGTAGACATTACATTACACTCACCCAGGGAATTGTTCTGTTAGACAGGATGGTCACTTGAAAAAAAATCTTATGCAAATTAAGTTCATTTAGTGTGCATGTATGAAAGGCACGGTGAAAAAATATTCTGGGGAGGGGATACCTTTTTTTGGTCGGAGGATGGCTTTGTATATAATAGTCAATATACAGCAATGTAATATAATATCGTGGCACTTCTCTATGTTTTCAGCCTTTGTTGCCGTCATTATTGAAAAATGTTTGCTGTTTTTGCCAGCACTAATTCCCTGCTTGTGTGCGCAGTACATTATTATTACTGTTGTAGAGAGAGAAAGAATTGAGACTATTTTGATAGGTTTCATAAATCTGCACTTTGGCTGATGGTCGGATGGTGTGCCGCTGGTAGTGGAGGCTCCCCGACTTTACAAACACACAGTCACAGTCAGTCACTAAAAGTTGCTGCTGCTGTCATTTTTTCTCTCCTCAGGAAACAGGGATGAGGCGCAACAGGTTGCTAGCGTGCGAGAGGGAGAGAGAAGACAGTGTTGAACCGTATTGAAGCATGATGCGCACACATGATTATTACTGAACACGGGGGTATTTGCTTAATGTGTAGGTATTGGGATAATGGTAATATTATGTAGATTGATTGTAGATTCAATAGGTACGGGAGAAAAACATGAGTTGAAAAGGATATTTTGTTGATATGTATGACTGTAACAAGTAGTTGTGCAGCAGTGTGCATTCTTTTTTAAATATAAATGCAACCTGTTACGGATTTAATGCAGGGTCGTCGTAGTCATATTTTTAAGATGCAAATTATTTTGGGGTAATTTGTCAATTTCTATGAATTGCTCCTGAAAAGGTTACATAGAGATAGCTAAGCTTATCCTCCGTCACCATCGTCGCCAGTGACTACTATTTAAAAATGTTCCACATTTATTAACTTTCAAATGGTGGAAAGTTGATAGTGTGGAGGTGTTCGTACATGTCTTATCATCATCATCCTTTTTACGTAGAACCCATAGGTGCGCATTACTATATACAGCGAACCCGTTGTAATAAATCACATCCTCATTATCATCACTTATTTGTCACAATTACCCATTTCCCATTTTTTCGGCGAAAACAATGACAACACACACAGACATTAATGAGCTTTATTGCCATTTTAGCACTCCTTCCTTTAAAACGCAAACGGCCACAAGGAAAAAATATAAATGTTTTCAATTATCGTGGTTTTAGATGAATAGACATATACTCTGTTGACCCGGTCCCTCTCTGCGAAGATAACTGTACACAATTTTTAGGAGAGGAAAATTAGCAAAAAAATAGCAAAATGCTATAATTGAGCAGAGATTTTTTTACTGCTAGATTTTTTTCTAAAGGAAAGAGCGCTTCCAAATACGTACATATAAACATAGTAACAAAGTAAATGTGAAGCTGGCACGTAAAAGGTTGATTACATCATCGCCTACTTTTGTCTGCTTCCCCTGCGAGTCTAATTCTCGCTACACAAGAGCATGTCGTTGTTCCACTTGAAAAAGTGCAACAAGGAAAAATCCGTTCTCTCTCGCTCGTTCTAAAGCCAGCAGCAAGGAATATCATTATTATTATTATTGTTTCACGACCAACGGTCGGCCACACAGTGTGGACTAACGCTTTTTTGGAAGAAAAATGTGTTTTTTCTCTCCTCTTTTTCATATTTTCCTCTAATAAAAACAGCATGCCTGGCTCCTCAAAAGTAATCGTTTTGCCATGCTAAAACTACCACGCAGTACTATATTTTTATCTGCGTGTCTACCTATCTACACAGCATGGCTCATTGCAATATTATGCAGAAAAATGAGTAATTTCTTTACCAAGATATTTTCGTCCGTGCGCCAGTGCCATCATTATCATCGTCGTCGTCGTCGTTTCCATATTAGCCCGGCTATTTACCTGTGCGAGAGTCGACCTTTATTGCAAATGAGTTGGAGGAATGGTGATGATGAGAATGACGGTGACCAAGAAAATTAAGGAAAAGGAAAAAAGTCAATTGACCAAAAAGACTTCTCTCTCTCTCTTTTTCTCTCTCCCTTCAGGTAATAAAGGAAAAAAAGATGAGCGATTTTTGATGCGCTCCTGACTCGGTCAAACAATTGCCCTGCAGCTGCATTTTGAGTATCTCTCGGCAGCAGTGCTGAAGTGTGATGGTCGCTGGCATCATTATTTGGCATTCCTCTCGCTCTCCCTCACACAAACATACACACTGTCGAGATGTTGCCCTGATCGTACCTCCATAACCACTTGGTTTGATAATACGAAAAATATATGTATGAAATGTAACGTACATATGTAACGTAACACAACTTACATTTTTTATTATGCATCCACATGAATCTGCATTTTGGCTCGACGTGCATTTCTCTTGTGATCGGTTTTTCTTCCCTGTGATATTTTATCTCTCTGCATTTTCCTCACTCTCTGTAAGATTATTACCACAACCAACTTGATTTTTTTGGCTGGCTTGAGAAAAATCAAACTTCATTCTGCCGCGCCACACTCCTGCTTCTGCTGCTGTTGTGGGACAAGTTCAACCTGTGGCGGTGGTGAGGTTGATGAGTAG
>JAHZNB010004966.1:0-14544 GCA_027744295.1 Callyntrura guangdongensis
ACATTGCCCTTTCGCATCGCTCACTATTTTGAAATACAAGATAAAAGGTGCATAAGTCATATAATGTATTTCAGAGTAGTGAGCGAGCGGTGCGATGCATGTTTCAAATTTTAGGATCGCGCCATTGTTCGTTATAACGTAGAAGATTGATCAACGTCAGTGAAAATGTAGAAAATAGAGAAAATGGAGAAAAATCTCGTGTGTGTTACAAGTATCTTCGTTTTGAGAAGGAGTGTATTGCGGTACTACCTATTACAAAGGGAAAAGCGCTGCTCGTCAAGCTATTTTTGCAGGCGTGGATGTGACCATTCGGGATTTTCATTAGCACCATTGGATTCTGGAGGTCCAAATGCATCGTATTTAGTGGAGTACCTTTGGTTTGGCGTTTTATTAACAAAACCGTATCCTTGTTAGTAAAATGAAAGGTGAACTAGAAGACGTAAAATGTTTTGACTTAGCAAATTTTCTTTACTTACCGTCCAGCATTCACAAAAACGAAACGGCAGGAAACGAATGCCTGTTGAAATAATGAAATATTACAATTTCAGTGAACAAAGGTATTTTTTGTAATAAACAAACACCTTGTATGCAATGCAACTTGAACCACTTTCAAGAGATTCTTTCAAGAACTGCAACTGGTGTGATGTACTGACTGACAGTATAATATTGGAATAGTAATGAACAATGGCACGACTGTGCGGGAGAAGTGATCAAACGCCAATTGTAACAAGGGAACTGTTTCGTTTTTCGGGGGTGGNAGAAATTGCCCTCGGTCTGATGTACCGTGTCTTTGTGTTGTTGATTTCCGCTACAATATTTTGCGCTGCAGGATGTACGTTTTCATTTTGCTGTTCGTTTACTCAGTATATAGTGTTGCGGTGGTCGGTCAGTGTTATTTTCATTTTAGGATAACCGAATTTAGAATAAAGTTTATTCATCTTGACACCACTATTGACATAATGTTAAACTTCTTTTTCCTTATGCCACCCATCTAGCTTCTTTAGCATCAACGAGATGCACTCACACACCCGTACTTACTACCCAACTACTTACCACCAACACCATTCGATTATTCCTGTGTACCCACCCATTCTAACATTGCCATTTTACGAAACAAAGAACAAACAATGAACTGAAAATTTATTAGAATGCCAATTTTTTTTACATGATGACAAAGTTCGATCCCGCTTCTCTAACCAATTTCTACCGCTTCCTTGTGATTGGTCCGTTCTCCTGAAAATGTATGCAAAGCTATGTCTGTAATCTGCAGCGTGCACTGCACTTTGTTGATGAACACAAGTGCAGACAGTGCAGTGCAGCTCATCTTTCTATTTCTATAACGTGATGACTCTAGCTAGGGTAATAATATGAAAGTTTGCAGTTTCTCAAACTCATAGGAAACTTCTCTTCTGCAGATTGTATGTGTATTATGCTACACTTTGTACCTAATAAAGTAAGTAAAAAGGTAATAATATTCATATTTTTTCCATGAATTGTGCTTTTGTATTTGCTCGGATAAGCCTATAGCTTAGGACTTTCAGGAATGCGATGTACAAAAAATAAAATGAGAGACTGATGATGATGATGACTGATAGCCTAGCTATATATCAGTATTCAGTACACTCTCAGTTCATCTTATGAACTTTGTTTTTCTGTTGTCGTTGTACCCAGCGGCAATACGGTACTAAATGAATAAATCGCAGAACCTTCTTATATTTTAACTAACAACGACAATTATTCTATTAGGAGATGAGTATAATACGTAAAAACTACTAGCATCTTAGCGAAAATGGAATAAATGATAAATATCATCATTGAATTTAACAATTATTCATTTAGGAGATGAGTATAATACGTAAAAACTACTAGCATCTTAGCGAAAATGGAATAAATGATAAATATCATCATTGAATTTCCAGAGAAGAATTCTCCCTAAAAAAATTGGTCGAGCTCGAGTTTAGTTTGAAAAGAGGCGAGTACGCTATAATTGCAAAGCCAAAACTGTATCGCCCACATAATAGTTTGGTCAGTCATGAATCACAAATTGTGATTCACAATTGCCACTGGTGTTTGCGTGTTTTAAAATATAAAAACAACAAGCTAAAAGACTAAAAGATGGATGCGGAAAAAATATGACAATAGCTACAAATTTTGAAACGTTAAATTTAAAAAAAAACTCTTGTGTCGTGCCAAGATGCAGAGTAAATGGTGTAAAATATGTACTATTTTGCATATTTTGGAAGCAAATTCCCTAATAATTATTAGGTAGCGCGTTTTAGCTTTTGTTTTGTAAGCGTTGGGGGGAAGTGAGATTTATACTAACAATTTGTTAGTTTATATCTCAATTTTGGGGGAAGGAGGTCGTAGGGGGGATGATGAGTATTACCAAATAGTTATATTTGCGCTACCTTCTTGCCTTCAAATGCTCTAGTTGTTTTTTTTATTTGGAAAATCATAATTTGATAAAAGATTAAAGAAATGACAAGTAATTATGATGGCTCTAAATCTAAAGTTTCCCGGAAACGTCCCAAAAATATTTCTGGAAACCTTTTTGCTATCTTCATTGAAATTCACCTCTAGAGAAAACAACCATTTTAAGCATTATAAATTAATGAATGACATACATGCATGATGATAGGGTGAGGACAAACTGTACATTTCATTAGAAAGCAGGACATCATCATGAACGTTTTTATCTATGGACCGAATTATGTGGAATTGCTGCTGCTGAGCTTACAAAACAACACAGAGTTAACCTTAATTTCCCCTCTATCATTGTAAAATCCAAGTAAATATTATACATTATTTTTTAAGATAAAATTATATATTTTTCGATGATGAATGGTTCAGTTATTTTTGTTTCAGTCTACGTGTGTAACGTACAGCATTTAACCGGTATGGGTGACGAACTTTTGATCTTTTTATGTATGAAATGTATGCAATAGTTTACGTAGGTATATCTTCATCAATTATGAAGGACCCTTGACAAGTCAGTAATGTAAGAATCGATCGATTGTGTTGCTATCATAGATTCTTTCTGCTTTATTTTGCCCGCAACTGTTGGCTATTGCATATTTTTTATTTTCATTGTTGAATCGACATTATAGTTGTTTCGTGTCAATGTAACTGCACCAGATAACCGTACTCACAATCACTGCGAATACCGACAACTACAGCTACGGTCAGAACAAAAATCTTGATAGTGCAGTGGGGAAGCTGATAGCTGCATTACCTATCATTATCATTCATGAAAATCCACATTCCATTCAAATCATGAAATAGCTTAGTGAATGAATGAAATGCTACCAACTACGTGCATTCCCATGATGTCGCAGTACCGTAAATCTTTTCATCAATTTACATCTCACATGATACATGCAAACTTTTATAGTGAAAAACAACGTAAATTGGACGATCACACAAAGAAAAATTTCTGACTCCTCTTGTTGTACTTGTACCTATTGAAAAAAGCAGAATAAAACACTCTGCAACAAACTCATAGCCTGATTGTACGAGAAAATAATATAATCGTGAACAGTGATAATGAAGGTGCGTGCTAGTGCTATGCTTGTTACTGTACAGTTGGTGTGTGCGTCGTTTGTATGTTGTGTACTGTCGAATAGGTTAATTAACTTTGTCGCAAACAACAACTTAAAAAAGCATTTACCATTTAAGTGGCATGATTCAACAAACAAGGCATATATTAAACACAAAGTACGTAACTACCCATACATACATATACCTACAAACGTGCATGCAAAAGTAAGTGCCCTGTAAAATGTGGATGATCTTGATTTTATGCCAGTATAACACTAAAACCAAATCCTACTTCTTAAGTACTTTTGACTGCTCGGTATCGTCGTTGCTTTTACTACTACGAGCGAGCGATCGTCTAAAGCACTCGACCAAAATCCCAAATCCATATAATATACACATGGACGCTGCATATTTTTAGTTTTATTCCTCATTCTTTTGTGACGTTGTTTAATAGCATGCGAACAAATAATTCAATACACAACACAATCATTCATAATTATGCTCAATATATACTTACATAGGTACATACATACCTATTCCACTCCACTTCAAATAACAACGTTTTGATGATTTCAAAGGAATGTGTGTCGTCTGTACAAATAGAAGCACACACGGAAAAAGAATGGTATGCCATAATAACAACGCTACTGATTGGATTGCAGACGCAGCCTTCTGCAAACAAGGCGATTGCGATATTATGTGTGAGGATGAGGATTGACGACGACGTCACGTTACGTTGTACGTGTACTACACACAGACAAGTAAAATGCTACCATTTGCATTATAAAACATAGGTGTAATATAGTATTTATTACAAGCAAACGCTGTGAAATGTTATATTAATAAACAAGTTTTACATGTACCACACATAAGATAAAAACGTTAAGAAATTTTTTAAAGGCTTGTACCTATCTAATTTACCTACCAGCATAGCATAATCATATCACCACCACCACACCAACCAACCCGTGAGGAGGACCATGTAGTGAGCCTCTAGTTTTTCCCTTCTGTGCCCAGTGTATTGACAGAAAAAAATATAACTGCAAGAAAGGATGAATAGGAGAGGATTCACATTCACAATCACGGCAACTTAGAAATGCTACACGTCCATTTAACCAATGTTAAACATGTAGTTTGATGTTGTTGAACGCAACGCTCACCATCGCATCGCCATCAACATGATCGTCATCAATGGTACAAATGTTCAAATGCAGCAGCAGAGATTTTTTTCTCTCTTATAAAAGCTAAAATGCCTGCAAGTATGTGGATTGTGGATTCATGTAATAAATATGCAACAAGGGGAAGAAAGAGTGGAAAAAAATTATCCCTTGAACATTCACGAGACAACGCATACCAGAGAGGAGAAAAATGCATAATACAGGATATGCTTTAAACAATATTAGTTGATGAGTACAAGAAAGAAGATCCCGTATTTTAGTTTTCATTAACGAGAATCACATACCATCATGAAAAATATAATATAGATATATACACTAACATATCATCATCATACATATTGCGTGTGCCATGAATAATCGCGATCCCTCAGCTATAGTGACTCATTTCAGTTATTTTCTCTTAGAATTAACCTCACGCTTTTTCTTTAAATTTCTGACGTTCATTTATTATTATTATTGTTTCACCTGTTGCTTTTATTCCTCGTGCTATTTTCCAAGCTAAACGACACGACACATTTGACATTGTCAAGAAACTGCGAAAGCGAAAAATTAATATCTTGGTTGTAATAAAATTTTGTGTAAACTGTAATAAAAAATACACATTATATACTACACACCAACCCAGTGTTTTTCTCTATTTTTTGTTGTATGCTGTTTTGCAAAGTTGTTAAAAAAGTATATAACATAATATTATGCACATATTATGAGAATTAATTACACCTCTTTGTATACTAGCATTAATAGCGAAAAGACATGATCATTTCATTACACAGATGATGATCATGCGTAAAAATAATACTACTACTTGAAATATATACTGTGCAGAGTAATACTCTAGTCAGTCGTTGGTCCAATGTACCATACTAAAAAAGTGCGTTAGAGAAAACAAATTAATGCACAGAAATATGTCATTGTGTTATTGTGTGTAGTTATGTAACGATCGACCGAACAGTTTTAATGATCAGAAAGTATTAAAGTTTGAGCAACGCTGGTACATACTGAGGATGAACACTCCGATACATCGGATCGGTCGCACCATGTGAAACGTAAAGTGATATGCAATCAACGGATATTGTAAAATTAGGTATGTTTGTGTATTTACATGTTATTTTCATAATATAAAATATAATTTACTTAATATGTGTATTAAGCAGAAGTGATTGAAATGAAACTGGACATTGGGGGATTATAATTCCTACCAGTTTGGGGAAATAGTCATGATTGAAAAGTGTTTGGTCTTCTTAACAGCACTGTAATTTAATGTGATGTTCAAAGTTCTGCAATTATCATCATTTTGTGCTTGAATCTTGATTTTATTTGCCGACTTCATGTTTCCAGAAAACGTTAAGAAATGTTCGACTAGAATTTAAACAGACGTATAAACCGTCATGTTAACCCATACAGCAAGAACCAAAAAAAGATTAATACAATATGGCGCACCGTGTAAAATATGGTTAAAAAAATTAATGTCCCTAAAAGTGATGATTACTGTGCTACTATTTCTACTGTCGACGTCAACTAATTTTATGATTTAGCCAGACGTGGTTGTGGTTTTCACAAATGGTACACACTGTTTGGTACACGAATTAGAACATTAATCATGTCACTCAGATTGGTGGTTGGTTTGTACGATTGCACTTGCAAAAGTCATCGACGAAGATGAAATATATAAAATTTGTACACAATCTGTTATACGTACTTTCCTCCCATTAAATGTGCATCTATTGAACATGCAATGCGATGTTACATCAGTTTAGCAAACAAGATTAAGAGTGGCACGCTAGTTATGATAACAAGTTGATGAGCAGTCATTCACATACTTGGAATTCCATTCACAAGCCATCACCAATGGTTTACCAATCATCCCCGTTTCGCTGTGTGTACCTATGGCCTTCGGGCCACGGGCATTCCAATGCTGTATTTAATTTAAGCAATGGTAATGTGATGGAGTACGAATGGTTGGTAGTTGGGAGCAAGTTGGTGTCATCACATCATGAAAAAATATTATAACTAATAATACATTATACATGTACATAACAATTATTATTATAATACTTTATTGGGAATCTGTGTGTAAGTAAGCAGCAGTATTGTAACTTGTATTGGTGCATCATACTTATTTAATTGCAGGCTATATCAGACCACCACCATCATCATCGGCATTTCCAAATATCTTGTGGGTGGTTGGTGATGCATGATGAGTGGTAGTGGTGATGAACAAGGCAACATGGTCAAAATCTGGATTATCGAATAGTTTAGCCGAATCCATAAATTCATACTACATATGACATGACACAAATGAAAAAGATTAGTTTATGTAGCTGTCATGAACAGTTCAGTCAACAAGCAGAAGCACAGAAACGAGGTAAAACCACTTATTCTGATAGCAAGGCTGATTGATATGACACCATATATCGCTTCACCTTCTATAGCATGCACTGATTTACCTCAATCAAAACAATAATTGTTGATAACGTCCAACTCTTGGAATGTGCAAAACTGCGTATTAAACGCTGTTATCGACAATAATTTGTTTGATACGTAAACCTTAATCATTAATAATCATTTGAGAATTTAGTACGATCACATTTACTGGAACGAAAATTGTAATCACTTTCCCTGTGATTTATCATTATTTGCATGCACCTTTGATAAAATTCCTTTGTAACAATTTTGCACAAGTGCATGCTCCTACCGCTCATGCACGCCTCATTTAAACGGTTAGTTTTATCAACGAAGGATTAATGATAAAGTATGGAATGGTTTCTTCCTTTTGCTCCCCTTATTTGTTTTGTCGGCTACAACCACCCAACAAAAGTAACGTAACGCACGTGGTCGTTTTTGTCTAGTGTAAAAATAGTCGTGTTTTGTGTGCAATTTCAGATAGTGCTGGAGAAAGTCATTCCGGAAATTTAATTGCTACTTGTGGGTCATGAAATAAGTTGGAAAGGGTTCCAACATATATCAGATACGAACAGGCTGGAAATATCGCAAAACGAGTCAGATTTATAATATGGATAATGCACTTATTTCATCAACTGAGGAACTAAGCCCGGAAGACAGAATTTTGCTAACATGTACAAAGCGACAAGAGCCCCAAGGAGAAGAGCACAAAGTAGAGACAATACTTGATGCCTCAGGAAAAAGTCTGCTGCTAGGATCGGGTTATTCGCAACAAGTCATCGCCTTGACCAGAACAAAGAAAAAACTTCCTTCATCGCCGTCTTCATCAGAGTCTGAGTCCGATTCAGATCTAGACGATGACGAGCATCATCATGACTATGATATAAAATCAGACCATTACTATTCTCCAACTGCTGCTGGAGGCATCAGTTCCAACACAAATTCCATTTCGTCAAGGTCAAGTTTACACAGGAACAGTGGGACTCATCCTTGCAATCTGAGTTTGGACTCTAATTCTCAAAATTACAACACTCTTATTATTCATAATAATAATAACAGTTTATTGGCTGACACTTGGATGTACGTAAATAGGATGATGCCTATGAGAATGATAAAACTAATTATATGCAACTCATTTATTTGAAAGTCATTAAAAAATAACTTTTATATCCATATAGACCTGCTAGTCACGAATTTACTTCCGTTGGAATCGGTCGTAATTCAGGGTGCGCTGTAGCATTACGGAAATCTCAATCTCCTTCCCGAGATCTTTCTAGCAGTCTCAGCCAGTCGGGTGGATGTGAAGGCTTGTTGTCCGAAAGAAGTGGAGACAGTGCAGTAACATCGACAGAATTGTTAGATATTCCCAGAGATTACTTGGACCAATTGACTGTCTTAAAGCATTTAGCCAAAGAGGTTCAGGTAAATATGACATGAAAATAAACTTTACCTATTATAGTATGACACCACCGTCAAAACGACAAGTGTGCCTTGTGTGAAATGTGGAATACATATGTATAAACATTTTTTTTTATGTAAATGGGCAAATTCTCTATTTTCAGCAAGATCCGATAAGCAGTTCCATTCATCCCAATCTGTTGAGATCATCGAGCTTCTCAAGATCTCAACCAGACCTGACACATGCAACCATAATGAGTACGAATCCTCACAGCTGTAGTCACGATTTTGATTACTACGATTGTTCAAAAGCATCACAGTCTTGCCAGCAATCACAGCAGGGCCAGCAGTGGAATCCATCTTCGTCGTATGCGCCTGTGGCAGAAAAGAGTGACGATGTGTTGCCTTCCGTTCAAATATTAGAAATTTTGATGCGAGAAAATTCTAATTTGAAGGCAGAGTTGGCAAATGCTCGAAGACGGATTCAAACAATACACAAGGTATTATAAGTACATACATGCGCGTGTTAAGTTACACAGTGAAAATGACAATTTACCTCCCAAAAGTTGAAGAGACATGTGTGGTAATTAAAGGTTTTTTATGGTTAATTAGCTTGAAGTAGAACTGACGCGACTTCAGAAAGAGCATGCATCACTTTTTGAATCAGCAGAGAGGAGAGAAAGTTTAGAAAGGACGGCACGAGCAAAACTTACTACGGAAGTAAAGAGGTTGACAGCCGTGAACCGGGAACTTCTTTCTTCGTCAAATTCATTACAAAATATTTCACCGTTTGCCTCATCTTCAGACACGGATGCCTACAAAAGGGAACTAGCCAAAAAAGATGCTGCACTTTCCCAGTTGATCTCAGAAAGTAAAATGATAAATCCATTGTTGCAATGTGTTTCTAATGAGCACTCGCTATTATAGGTTACCTTTAATTATCCCACACTTGCTTGAATTTCTAGACAAGGAACTTGTAACCACACATTTTTATCGTTTCACTCTTGAGAAACTTTAATTTTCTACGTCACACGTCACAGAGAAGTGAAGTATGCTAATTTATATTAAACTGGTTTATTTATCTCAGTGCCACAAAAAGCAGGAATATGTGGAGAAGGTATCACAACTACAAAGAGCACTGTCTTCACTGCAGCTGTCAAATGAAAAACGAGAGCAGTCCGAGAAAAAGCTGAGATCACAGCTAGAATCGGAAATCACTGATTTAAAATTGCAGCTGGCATCAGTTAATGCTGCCAGTAATACGCATGTTCCTCGGAGTCAAGGTATATGTTCAGGGCCTCCTGCTCCCAGAAATTACACCGCCCCTCCGCCATATCCAGGTACTGTGGTGCCTCAACCACAGCCGGAAGCGAAGCAAGATCTTACCCCAGAGTTGCAAATTCTTCAAGATAATCTGAAACTTTCTGAAGAGAAAATTCACAGTCTTCAATCAGTGGTAGCAAGATGGGAACAATTTTTTACCTTAGAGGGACAGAGTCATAATGCATCTCAACCGGGTTCCACACCGAACACCCCAAGTTCCTGGTCCTCCAGAGGGGAAACGCCACACTTTTTTGGAAATGGCAGTGGTAGTGCAAGTTCATCAGGGGCCGCTTTGGAAGATTTGCCATCTACCCACAACCGTGCTGCAGATCTGGAGAGAACAATAAAAGATCTTGAATCGCGTCTAGTTGAAAGAGATGCGATGATTCGCGTTTTACATTTACAAAATGCCCCACCGCCGTTGTCTTCGATGCCTTCGAATCTCTACTCGTCTTTTAATTCTACAAACTCTTCGCCGTATGTATCACCAGCTTACAGAGAATCTCCGTGTTACTCGGCTATAAAAAGTGGAAAACAAGACTCGCTTTTGTGCGATGACCAAAAACCCCGAATTAATCATCAGCCTTCCATGAGTCTAGCCTCAGCCATGAGCAGTATGGGGAAACCATTGGGCGCTCATATGGACCCTGCATTGTTTTATTCAAAAGTTACTAAATGTGACTCAGAACCACCTAGTTACGCCAATCTTCCATCTAAACTCAGACTTGGTGGATCGGGGTCTAGTCTTGCTAAGAACTCAAATGAAAGTTTGGGGTCCGTTGGTCAGGCATCTAATGCAAATTCAAGCCCCGGTTCCATCGATAGTTCTCGAAGCAATACCAAATCTATTGATGAGCAACTAAAGGAGCTTGACAGCCAACTCCTGTCCAAGGTACTTATTTATCATAAATGACAATTAATTCACATCTTTACTAATAGTGTTTTCATATGCACGTTTGATTAGTTCAGTTTAACCTGTAGTTTAACGCGTTAGTGCGTTGTAATTTTAATCATAAAAGATGTCCCGATTCCGCCTGATACGAATCAAAACTTTACTTTCTAACGTATTTGCCGTGTTTGTTGAGTTTGAGTTGAGTGAACAATAAAATAACCTGATAACTGATAACACAACTCACCCTACGAAAACAAATACAAAGAGGGGTATTCAACCCAACCTTTTTATTTAAAAGCATTAACTGGCTAGATAAGAAACCGGCAAAGTTGAAGGTAAATTTTTGTTTCAATCAGGAGGTGTCGGGACTGAAAGTGCAATCTGGACTTTGCTGTATTCCAGGATTCTCTAATCCAAGCGCTACAGCGAGAAAGGCAAAAATTTCCCACTCATTATTGGAGAGTATAAATCAAGGTTCAATGACCGTAATGAGCAATAGCGGTAGGGAAGCAGCGAGTCAGCAGCACAAAAAGTCATCAATCCTTCCACCTTTACCAAAACCACCGATTCACAATTCTTCTCAGAACCAGTCTTCACGCACCAGTTCAGGACCCCCCTTTATCTCGCCATCGTTGGGATCGTCCGGAGCAATAGCGTCACCACTTGAACATGAAGGGCACACCGTCACCCTCCCTTTATCAAATAGTGTGGACTCAATACTAACTGATGCTAACGGGGGGAAATGTTCGGGCAATGCTGGTGTCAGTGGTGGAACTGTGTTTTCTCCGGTCTCAGCGTTGCCAAAAGGACTCCCGCCAAAGAGTCCCGGTTTCGTTGGGCTTCAAGAATCGCATAAGTGCAAGTCTTTAGAGAGAGATCAAAAGGGCAAGCTTATTTCAGAATACGGAAGTGGTAAGTACACGCCCCTAACGAATGATGGAGCACGTTGTAAAAGCTTGGATAGAAGGGAAGTGAAACAATCCAAAGCGGAGGAGAAATTGGCTAAAGACAAGGAGAAATCTGAAAAAGAAAAGGAAAAGAAGTCTCAGAAGTCCTTAGTGGGCTCGAAGGCGGCATTTTTTGGTGGGCTGCTCACGAGGAGATCCCCAAGCCCGTGCAGACAAAAAGAGAAGGACAAAGAAAGCAACGACTCTAAAGTCCCCATTATGCAAGGACGAGGAGTTCGTTTCCCATTTGGCAAGGGAGGGGGAAGCTCTTCAAATAACAGTTCTGCACAAAGCGATTCATTGTCTCAACATCAGTCAATCCAAAGTGTTCATGATTCTGCAGAAGCCGACATTGATGCTGCTTTCTTGGATTTACAAGGCAGATCTTCACAACGCAATCGTATCTCGAAATGGTCACTGTCCTCCTCAAATTTGGCGTCGGTCCAAGAACAGTCCAAGTTGGCAAGCGGATGTGACAGTCCTTGGAATCAAAGAAGAAGTGGTGGAGATCCTGTTAGTGCATCTAAACTTGTGCCAAGCAGTGGAAGTGCAAGTAGTTGTCCATCACCAACTCCAGGAGAGGAGAAAAAATGGGGGAAAATAGTTAAAACTCCATTTGGGTTGCGATACACGTTTGGAAGTCCTCGTACAAGTGACTCCAGCAGCTCATCGGGAAAATAGCGTAAATAAGTTATTTTTGTAAAGCTAAACTCATCAGCGGAAATGTGAGCACTTGGATAAATTTGGATTGAATGACGATACCGAGCTGATTACGTCCTAAAGGTCGTTAGATGTTGCTCCAACGTATGTACCACCTTCCTACAAGTATTTGTATTCAATGGTTAGGTAATGCGATATGTTGTAAAGTCTGAAAAATGTGCCTTTAGAAAATGGAGATTGGCCTTAATTTTAACTGAATGGTAGCTACATAAATTTGAGCATTTAACCAGAACAGAATTAAGGGGGTGTTTAAGCTTATTTGTACTTCTTCTGGGAAATGAAAAAGTTGACAAACTAAGCTATGAACTCATTATCTGTAAAATCTACAACATATTTAAAGTGACATCAAAAGTTGTTCATTCTTTGTTAATATATTATTTGACTTGGTTCGTATTGTTTACTTGAACGAAACGATATTACGCTGTTTAAAGATGGTTGATCAGAAAAGTATGTCTAGAAACTTTCAAAGCAAGCATCTTCAGACAGGTACCATTTACCATTATACACGAAAGTAATTAAGGCTATTTGCTTTTGTAAGAGGAAGTATGTACTTTTTGTATGCTGAAAATATATGTACATAAAATGAATCAAGTTGTATTGCGACCGTTTATTAAATATTAAAAATGATGATGACGGAGGTATGTACACATAACTACTACCAAAGATTGCTTAATGTAAATTGATATGATAGATGTTCTCCCCTCGTCAAGAGATTCAGTAAATTGAGTGAATATTCTTAACTAAGGGTTGTGTTCGTGTATTGCAATGGATAACCACGAAACAATATATATTTAAGCCCCGCCTTCAGAGCCACGATGTCCATGACGAAGATATTAAAGATGACATAGATGGCATGCTTCATACAAAGAAGAATTACACTGTATTGAGCTTAATTTTTAAGTTTTGAAACATTTGACTCTGGCTTGGATTCTCATTTTTTAAAATCAGTAGTTTTAGCGTCGTTTTCTTGCTGGTGTATTAAACCTTTTGCAACTGAATTTTAAGTTGGTGGAGAAAAAATAGTACTAATAATAATGTTATAGGCTTACACACTTTTAACTACACAGCAAAACTACACTTACGTTACAAAATAAGAAACGGTTCCAATGGACTACTCGGTCATGAATCATTATCTAAAAGCGGTTGAAGTCACGGGTCGCGTACGACATTAGGTAGGATAAAGTATAAAATGATTGAAGAGCAATGCCCAAAATAAAAAAAGTTTATACATATTTCCGTGTTTTTGTGTGCTTTCGCGTTCAATTTATTTCAGTCATGTTTATTCGAATTAATATTTTCTAGTAGCAGACTTTTACAACATGAGTCACCACTGTTGTTCTTGGTACTTTCAATGTTTCCAATTCAAATAATTGTGTATTATATGTAGAAATATTATTGCAGGTAACTTATTATTATCGTGCTTTCACTGCGTTGTAAAAATTATGAATGCTAAAATAATGTATTTTAGACGATAATTGCGATGAATAATTTTATTCGAAAACATCAAATTATTTCGATAAAAACATAATATGAATGTACACAGTACACAGATAATTTTAATGAAAAGTGCCTTAATACCAATAATAAGATTAGAATTAAATATGTAATACTAGACTGGTGGTATTGTAAACGTTTGACGCATAAAGGGCGTCATTACATACACTGATACACCTACTATAAGCGTTAGCGATGTCTAAACTACAACGATATATAATAATAAATATATATGCTTAAAAATGAAATAAAATGAAGAATAAATTATTATCATCACTAATAAACTGGATTGAATCCAATAACTGAAAATCAAATTCTGAAGGTGTCCAAATAACTATTCTAAAAAATAGTAGCTTTTTTATATACTTTACTGGTATGAAATAAGTCTTTTTTAATATTTAATCTAGCACAATTTCTTCGATTTCGCGATGTGCTTTCTCCTGAGTTTGTACAGAGGAATTGCTGCCGTTGTTGTGAACAGTATATTGGACTGGCAAGTTGTTCTGTGCCGCTAAACTAGTACTAGCCACAATAACAGGAAAAGAATTTCCGAAGACAAACTGCGTGTTGCCTCTCGTTTCCAACGTTCGTCCGGTGACAGCTTGCCCTCGAACACTACTGATGCTTGCCCTTTCCCCATCTTTTTTACTTG
>JAHZNB010004967.1:0-11203 GCA_027744295.1 Callyntrura guangdongensis
CACAATCCAATAAACAATTTTCTTTTTATATAAAATGACCAAAAAAGTTTCGTATAAGCTTTCATTACAATAAATAAAAATACAGCAGGTATAGTTAGTAATAGCTTTGCTGGGTGGAGCAGGACAAAGTAAGAAGCACATTTTTTTTTGTGTAGGGATAAACCCTTTCATATTCTATTCAACTGGAACACAATCCAAAACAGCACACAACCGTCACCATCATCATCAGCAAATTACAGAACAGCGTATATATAGATATAACATAATATTGTACAATCAAACTTCCTGGGGATTTTTACTAAGTTTTTTATAAACCTTCTTCCAAAGCAGCAAAAGCAGAATGCTTTAACTACTATTTCTTGTTGCTGGATGCATATAAAAAATTCAACCCTTTCCTTTTTCCTCCATTTTCACACACACAGCAGTAGAAAATAATACGATTGCACACAATATTGACTCAAGCGTGTTTTTTCGTTGAAAACATATAACCTCTTACATCATCATATTATCATATGAGAGCAGAGATCCATCATCGCGCATTCATTCAGTAAAAAAGATTTTTTTATAAAATGTATATTAAGCTGACGATGGCAATGTCAAATGTGCAGATGATGCTCCCAGAAAAATTCATAATTTCAGGTGGTGGTGGTGGTTGTGATGCGGTAGCTGTGTAAGTACAGGAATTGGAACGTTAAGAACCTTATTGATAATTTTATTATACGCACATATTTTGATGCGTTGTCGCTTCGCTTTTTTGAGCAAACACACAAGTATTTAAAGAGGTCTTTATCACTCTTCTACCACTTTTTCACGGCGTGGTTTTAAAAAAATATTAGTCGGAGTTCCACTTGAATTTTTTATTAACGCTACCTACAAATCATAACATAGTCATTCTCTATAAAACGAAGGAAGATGAAGTGTACCTGATGTGATGCAATGAAGTGCAGTGGCATTTTTTTGTGAGTGTAGAAAGCCCATATTAGATGGTACCTTTTCATACAAAATGTACATACAAAAGACAGGATAAATTTAATAAAAAAACATAGAGAGAGAATATTATTATTTTTATGTTGGTTTTGTGTGCTCACATTCACATCCTTTTTAACCTTAAACTTGAAATTTATGTTTTAAAAAAATGAAAAGTTCTCTGTTATTTTCTCAGTCCTGCTACTACTTTATGACTACACTTACAACACTGGCTCTTTCGTACTGTACGGGGAAATAAGCTTCTGTATAAGCCAGCTGCTTTTCTCATGTATTCATGCAATTTCCATGTTCTGGTGATTAAATATTTACCCCTTTCGAAATCCGATTCCCCCATTTAGATACCACCTTTTCCGTAATATTTAATAAGCGTCCATATCCTAGCCATCCCAAAAGTATATTAGTTTTTATGTGTAAAAAATCCTTTTTTTCATCAAAGGGTTAAAAAATCTCTTGTGTGTACTGCTAATGTAATGCTTTATTTGTATTACGTACGAGTGAATAAGAACAGACATTTACTTCATAGTTCCATTATTTGGGTAACCTTGAAAAAAATGTAAAGAGAAAGAGGGAGTTGGGTAAAGAGGGAGAATTTGTGATACAAAAAATACACAGACCATTTTTTACCCTATTTTGTTGTGTGTACTTTTTTATACAGATATATATAGTTTCCTTCCGTATGTTCTGCACTTTGGGAATGTGCCCTTGCTTGACACTTGAGCCGATTCAGTCAGTAAGAAGTTTTTAGGGTTGATTTCTTGATGTATTAAGCTGACGAATATTTGTCTCGGTCTCACCTCAGCGGACCTCATTTTTAAAAAAGATCTTGTTTTACGTGTGATAATAATAATGTATACTAAAGTGCAGGAAAATTAAACGAAAAGATGGATACGTTGTAAATGTCAGGAAAAAATTAAGTATTTTTTATCAGCGGCATGTCATGTAACGTTTTTATTCGGTTTACTTTTAAAGTTAACGAAATAAGATAGCGCAGTGTGGCATGGAGTGTATACATGTATGAGCAACATATAGGTAAATATATAGGCAAGCACACAGTCTCAACCTCACCTTTTCCATATGCTTCATCAAAATGAACACGATAAAATGATAAGGTTGATGGTAAGAAAAGAACAATACTTAAGAAGACGACAACAGTGATGGGGATGATTTTTCTGATGCACCTTTTCAATTGAATTGAGAAGATTCATCAGTAAGTCCACTATGGGTATTGTTCTCTTCAAGGTTTTAACCCTTTTCTGGTATTGATTTTCCATCTTTCTCATACATTGTGTATTTTTTGTAGTTAAAAAGTTTATTTTTAGATAGAAAAGATTACGGAGGAAATAAAAAAAATGGTAAATAATGAAAGTGAAAGGGTTTTTGGACGATGATTGTTGTTGTTTTTGGTTCTTTGCTGGGGATTGAGTTGCCGTTCTGCTGAGAATGTGGAATGGCACTTGCTAGTAGCGCTAGTAGAGTTTTCACAATGCCTAAAATTTTCTCATGTTTCTTTTTTTCAAAACTACTTTACTTTGTTGGCAAAATACACAGTAACAATTATTGAAAGGGTTGAAAAGTAAAAAAAATCTTAAAAACAATAGAAAACATCTACTTTTATATTTTGGTCTTATATCGTATATATTTACAAAGCAACAAGCAGGATAACTTAAACCCAAAGCTTTCAACAGAATGCTAAATTGGAAATAACGTTACCTTGAAATGTTGGACGTGTGTGTTTTTTTTCTATTTCGTGTACAATTTTGATAAGTTGAAGAGAGAAAAATTTAAAAAACGAACATGAGAAGAAACAGCGTTGGGATGTTGGGATTTGGTGTGTACAATGACGAGACAGAAAGAAAACGAATTGAAATAAAAGTTTCCGAAGGATGATTGATGATTTTTCGGGTGGATTGGCATTTGCACAATGGGGTTCCCATCTTCTGTCTGCATGCTGATGATGTCTTGCATTCGATACTGTAGCAATATCTTAGCAAAGAATCGTTTTGTATGTGCGTATATTTTTTAATGCTTTCAGTACGAGAAACACCTATATTCTTTCTTAATGACGATGCAAACCTAATCTTTACCCACCAAACTTGTAGTAGACATCCCTTCGTCTACACACATCCCCCTACGGGAAAAGTATGTGCTCATGGATAAAAAAAATATAATCGACTTGGGAAAAAATAAATCTTCTTTACGTATATACTTATACATTATCATAAGCAACTCTAGTTTGAGAAAATTCAGTCTTTATATATCCGCAAAACATGGTCGTCAATTATTTGATCTTGGAAACACTTGAACATTTTTTTAGCAATTACACTCTCATACAATTTTCCGTTACAAGTATGTTCGTTTCAGTGTAACCAGTGCTAAAAGGGTAAAAGAGTATCAGCCCTTCTGATTGTTGAATAGAAACGTTGTAATATATCGGATAAAGAACTCCGTTGCTGTTTCCCCCAAAAAAGTAAATGATTGATTAAATAAGGCTCTTATATACGTGTATCTCCGACGTGTCTCTATTTTGAGTTATTCAACCGTAAAGGATGTTTGACACCAAGTTTACCCAAAACAAGCCAAAACCATCAATAATCCAGATTTCAACACTCAAAAACTCACCTCATGGCTAATAATCAGTCATTCATTTACACGAACACGTATTATTATGCATTGTTGCCTAAAACATTTTTTACAAATGGAAGTGTAATAGGAAAAAAACTGGACAAACTCTCTGTACGTTCAAATCAATCTTTTCACCCCATTTTATTTAATTTTTCACACAAAAAAAATCATGCATAATATTGAGAATACGTAAACGCTAATAATAGGGTAAAACCACGCTTGCATGCTTGTATGTGATTACCTAGTCATACATAAGTAAGTTGGGATACAGAAGCAAAATATAATTTGTTTGGGATTATAATCCTCCTCATCGTAATAATCATTTATAGGGAGATTACATAATATGTATGCACGCCACTCAAGAGGGCCCTTGAATGGTAATAATAATGATACGGTGTGTATTTTGTACACATTCTGATTTGTAACACAATACAAGCATACCAGTTTGATAGGTTGAGGATTAGTTAGACGCCTTGGGACAATGAGTTTGTTTTCCAGCTTTTTGAACTTTCAATTTCCCCCTTTTTCCCTTAGAATGGGCTTTGGCACTATTACAACCCATAGGTCACATACAACATTGGAAATTTTACACAATCGCTGCTGCTGTGAAAGAGGGAGACGTTCCATACACATTGTATTTACACTTTGTATAGTGTTATTATTCTTGTAGCTTATATACATGATATTTTAGGGGGAAATCTCTTAGAAAAGGGGCACTTTTTCAATGAATCCTTCTCTTTTTTACAAATATGAGCAAAACGAGCCCTATCATCATATCGTCATCGGATCTCTCTTAGCTGTCATCATCACTTACCAGCAACACTCAAAAACAATTACATTACCCCGTGAACATACAACATAATAAAACTGTCTGCTTGTTCAAACAAAGAAAGTTTTTGGGTTTTTTTTAGAAGTAGTAATATAGGATGTTTGGGTAGAACATTATTTGGTTTTTGATACTTTTCTTTGATACACTGTTACGGGGTACTTGTGTAATTTTTGAATTAACAAACTAATCAAGTGAACATTTTACTAAAAAAAGTGTATTTCTCTGTTTTCTTTATCAGGGCGCAGTCCAACAGGTCGTGGTCTCACCGCGTTTCCTGTGATAAGAGAAGGGCTTCTTGGAAAAGGTACTGGACCTGTTGACTACACAAGGTATGTAAGGCGATTTGGGAATGCTGCCGAATGCGGTCATCATCAGTGCCGGGAGCTCAACTACCGGGAACATTTTCACTGCCTCGACTGTGCCAACGGTGCCCGTGTTTTCGTTAAAAAGGAGGAGATGATACGGCATTTCAAGTGGCACAAGAAAAGGGATGAAAGTCTTCAACATGGATTTATGAGGTACAGAATCATATGTGTACTTATGCATATATTTATCTCTTGTATTTCTCTCGCTGGAATGTCTAAATTTTTACTCAGAAAATGTATCATACTTTATTTTTTATGACGCATGGCCACTAATTACATACCTTAGCAGAAAAGCATCTAAACATGCCAAAAAATGTGCTCTGTGTGATAAATTATGAAGTGCATGCATGATTAAAAAGTTTCACGTTAAATTCGTTGTATAATAATTGGTGGTAAACATCGATAACGCGTTCCTAGTTTTATACTGTTTAACATACAAGCATATAATATTGCTTTGTTAACATATACAATAATTTCCTGTTTTTCTACTTTTAATTGTAGGTACTCTCCGATGGACGACTGCTCCGACAGATTTCTGAACTGCCAGCATAACAGAAAGCAGACCCATTACCATTGTCTCAAGGTGAGTAATTTGGAGAGCAATAATGTACACCTTACAAAAATAATTTTTGTGAATCTTGCACTAAATGTGATAACTGATGACATATCTACCAGTTATTTGTACATGCTGTGCAATTAATAAACACTTACAACATAAAAATGAGCTTCCCTTTTTCTTTTTCGAGCGAGAGGGCATTCAGTGGAGTAGTTAGTATAATTGCAAATATAGTAGTCGCCGTCCTGGTTCGCTATATCCGCTACTGCTACTGCTGTGGACTGCCACACTTTCTAGCATCGCGCTCCATTTTAATTTACAACTACCGTTTTTTTCCTGCCCTACAGCTAGGGCGTTCACGTGATCACATAACAAATTAGCATTTATCACGTACTTTTTTGCCTCAAATAAATTACAACATTTCATGAATAATTTACATTAGTAATAAATTTCTTATCTTTTGCATCGAACGAATATAATATCAAATATATAACAGTTCACGGCTATCAATTTAGCACTACTCACAATTTTCTCCCATCTCGTAGTCGTCGTCGCCAGAGCGCACACTTGTCATTTGTGGCCGACGCGTACTTTTGCTGTAGATGCGTACGCATATAATATGCAGATTGTATAATACGTTTTTTGATGATTTAGCAAATACTACTACTACTGTGTTGTTATTAAATGCATGATTGGTGGATGAGGGAGGGAATTGATTGATTGATTGATCAAATTTTATTCGCCGTCTTGGCCTTTTACTGGCAAATTATAAGTACTTAAAGGGTCTTATTAAGATGATAATGTGAGATAAGAAGCCTGATAGCCATATCTTTGCTCATAAATAAAAATGCATAGAATTATAAGCACAGGCTAATGGTAGTAGTTTTGAGTGAGCGTGAGAGAGACAAATCAGACAAATCAAATCAAGAAGTTGCATTAAAATGCAAATAAGTCGTGTGTACATCAAGTACATTTTTTTCGTTGCTGCATGGATATTTGCATCGATTGAGCCATTAAAAACGAAGCCATTAAATTACAACTAATGATAATAAACCAATACTAGGCTACAGTATATAATGGGTGATATATATAGCACTACTCAGGCAAGTGTGTTTATTCTTTTCATTGACGTAGTAAAAAATGAAGAAAAGACGGTATAAAAATCACGATACGCATGATGATTGGGAGGTGAGACGCTGTCGATGAAGATTGGTCCTTTTGATTAGGTATATCTGTCGAATAAAAAATGACTTTTTGAGAGAAGGTGCGATACGATACAAATCAGTAAATGATGATGGGGACCACGCAGCGATATGCCGTTTGTGTTTCGATTTGTAAACAATTGAAAAATGACAAACTTAATAATGTCGACATGTCGATTCCTGCTGAAGCGGTCAACAAGTTTCTGTGTAGTACAAGTTTTGCGCAAAAAATGTATCACGCTAATAAGATACGTATGTTTTTCATACTTTATTTGTAACAACAAGTAAACGAAAAGGTTATCATCGTCAATGAATTACCCCTGAAGGTGAAAAATGTACTATTTGCTTGACCAATATCCACAAACCGATATGCACAACAACAACAACATCATCAGAACAGCAGCACTGTGTGTACGCGAACCGGCTTATTTGCCATTTTGCTGTGTAACAATAAAATAAGGAGTGAATGCAAAAAAGGAAATTATTATAATTGAAAATGGGTGCATTTACGAAAAAAGATGGATGATGATAGGTTCACTTCAATATAATTTTGAGTGGTCCGTCTGTCAGGACTTGTACTCGATATATTTTCCGACTGATCAAATACTACGCAGGAGCAGCTCAAGTAGTTGTAGTGCCTGTGTGTATGTATTTTGCGCAGTTAATATCCCAAAACATGGGATTGTAATTGGACAATTTCAAAGTTTAGTAAAAAGAAAGCTTGAATTATGGTCATACTAGTTACACATATTCCTTATCGTAGATATAAATCTAGTAGCCTTGTCATTTTACCTGTGTATTAAAAAGCCTTCAAAAATGTAAAATGATTTTATTTTGTCGATCTTGGCGATGTCCACATGATTGTCTACAACAACATGATGATGATGTGTATTGTTGAATGGCAGTTGCAACAGTAGTAGTAAATTTTGCCTATAACTGTGTCTATGCAAATACCCACATCGAAAGTGGCATTATGTACTTTTGTTGCTTATCCAATCCGCCATCGAGAATGAAGTGTGCATTTATGCGGATAAGATTTACGATTTCAATTCAACTTTTTTCTTTCTATTTCATCATAAATATTAGTTCATATTCCACATTTGATGTAATTTTATCTTTTCTAGTCATCAACAACAGTCAAAACTAAATAAAGCTATAAATTATTTGTCATCGCTTCGACTGCAGTAGTATAGCATATAAAATAGTACTTCTGAAATGAATGGATATAGTGCAGCATTAAAATTATTATTACAACTTTAAAAACAAATGCATTTTTCTCTTTCATGTTTGAACACAACAGGATGGTTGCGAAAAGGTGTACATCAGCACATCAGACGTACAGATGCACGCAAATTATCACATTATTATGATAATATTATTACAACTTTAAAAACAAATGCATTTTTCTCTTTCATGTTTGAACACAGCTTTTAGACAACCTGTATAAATTAGGCATATAGAAAGATACAATGTGTTCGTTTATTTTGCCATTCATTAATGGTAAAGGAAAAGAAGGTAGCTCCACCTGCCATTTTTTAGAGCAATTTTACAATAATAACTCACACCTACAAAAGTCATAATAACCATTATTATGGTACAAGCAAAAGTTATGTACACATTTCGTACAGCAACAACAGATCAAGTACGTAGGCATCAGTATTTATGCAAAATTTGTCAATTGAGAAATAGTTTAACGGGGGCCGCAACGGCACTACGCAGCTTGAGAAAAGAAAGCGCCCTGATTTACGGATTTTATTTTCCAACTGATATGATGAACATAATTTAGCTTGACCATTTCATGTTTGATTAAAAGAAATATATACAAAAATTACATGTGGCTTTTTTATTTGTCCGTTTCTTCTAGAAAAACACAAATCCTATCACATCAAAGATGAGCAGCTGAACCGAGACGGCTTCAAAAAATTTATGAAGCATGAAACGTGTAATTACAATGGTTGTCGTTTTTCCCGTGTTTGCAATCATATACACTGCATCCGAGAAGGTTGTAATTACGTGCTTCACTCCAGTGGACAACTGTATTCACACAAGGTAGATTTTTTTTTCTCTCTCTTCAGGTCCTTCATCAATATACCACGAAGACTACTACTTTTTACGCTTAAATAAGATTTTATTGTCAAATACAGCGTTTTCTTATGAATGTGCCAACTTCTTTTAACATGGCTTTGCTGACGTATACTTTAATCTAGTTTCGCTCTTTTAAGTACAGAAACAAGTCATAAAATTTTTCATCACGCTTTATCTGCTTAAATTACGACTACCCTCTGACCTGCTTGCCTGCTCTCATAAAATGTTACATGGGCATACATACTTTTGTGATGTGACATTACACAAAACAAGTGGAACGAAGTAGCTCTAAACGAGAATATAAGCATGTCATCAGAGAGCGATGATGAGGATGAAGAGCCATAAAGTCAGTGAAAAGATGACCGACAAATAATCGAGAAAAATATTATTGCTCATTTTTCCGCAAAATAAAACTTTGTCGGAAGAAAATGAAGGGTGGATTTCATTGGAAAGTTTTACGAGTTTTACCGACTGAAATGAAAACTGTGTTTATATTATTTTTATTTCAAATAAATGGCAACCAGTAGTCCTCGTTTGACGATGACCGGCAGGCTTGCATCTTTTGCGAAAAGTCTTGTTTTCAGAAAACGAATTCATGAAATTCCAAAGATGAACTCAGGGGACATTATAAACGTACCGTAACGAATGAAAATTTTAATGACGAATTAAAACATGATAAACCAGAAGCTTAGATTTTTGTATAAAAATGTCATCGTAAAAAACCTCCCTTTTTCTTGACTGGTCAAGCCCACAACTTTAATACAGGGGAGAGGAAAGCGAATAAATAGCGATTGTCACCCCATGCAAAATGGTAATTAAAGACACTGCTTGACCTCTCCCTGTTGTACGTCACATACAGTGCTCTCATTCATTTAAATTCAAACAAAAAAATCGCTTGACCATACAATCATCAGAGCATCATGTTGTATTACATATAGACCATAGGACCTTACTTTTTGGAAGCTCTTGTCGTCATTACATTCATTACCCACAGATAGAATCCAATTCTGACATTTATTGTTTTCTAAGTACCGTCATCAACCCTTGTTGTTGATACCTCATAATCGTAACTCACATTTTTGTAACTTGAGTTTGTAATAATATGACTCCACAACAATGTGCATAGGTACACAGTCCCATACCCCATAAGTAGACACTGTTCACAGAGAGCCCTATGACTATGACTCTAGGCATCATCATCGTCATCGTCATCATGATGATCATCATCACCATTCGAACTGTAAGATGCCGCATTAAATTGGTGCTCGTTTGTTATTACCATTATCATCATTTAGTACAAGAACAACGTACGTTGACCGAATGCAGAACAGTTGCTCTCTACTTCATTGGCAATACGAAAATAATGACAACAACGGGAGAAGAAAGATAACACATTATTGTTTTTTCGCTCTTCTGTTCCTCCTGCTAGTAAAATTGAACAGGACAATGTAAACGATGTAAGCTCATTTATGCTGCTGTTATTGCTGTTGAATAATGCTCGCCGCGCTTTAAAGTCAACGTAGGTCACTCCCAACACACCTCTTTTTATTCAAATAATCATTTTGTACAATTAGCCAGGTGCGGTAATAAATGTAAATGCACTTGTATGAATTAGCGTAGACTCACTATATTACGTTGTCTCCATCTCGGCAAGGCATGAGGTTGCTTCTCAGCTAGCCATTTAACGTAACCTAAAAATGATGTGTTCGCCGGTACACATGCATATATGACATTACTGTAAAGTCAAACAGATTTGGTTGCGTCTTATTTGCCATGATAGATGGCTATTAGCTGAACGACAAAAGTAATGGGCTTTCACACAGCGGGGTAGATTACAAAAACGAAATTAAGCGACATCTACACATCGTATCATGATGTTCACCAAAAATGTATCAGCGCAGCAGCACAGCTTCTTATATTGTGAATTTGTCGTTATCTCTAAAAAAACTAACTTTCAACTTTTCTCTCTCTCTCTCTGTTGAAAAATAATTCTTGGGGCTGCAGCATCAGTAAAATGAGCATTTATTCATGATGATTCATGATGCAATATTTTGTTCGTTCAAAGCCAGGAACTTGAGAAAATTGACTACATTTATCAGTTACGGTATATGACTACTATTGCTATCTTTTCATACACATACATACATACTACATACTACTTATATAAATTTTTCTTTCAAGTGAAAACACGTCATCGTAAAGTCAACTGAGAATATTCATCTTAATAAAATCATGTGATTGCGAATTTACTAATTGCGCTGTATTTTTTTATGTCTTAATAGAGGAAGCATGAGCGTCGCGACTCCGAATTGGCTTATCGGCGATTCAAGTTGGCACAGAGTTTGATGCGAGGTACGTTGGCTGCTGAAATCAGTGGTGGAATGGGAATAAGCGAAGCTATGCTGGCCACTAGGTCCGAGGATGAGAACAACAGCAGATCTTCTTTCAATGATAATGGAGAAAATGTGGACTCTGAAGAAATTATCAAAAAATTTATCCAGATTTGTCAGTGCGATTCTGCATCAGAGGAACATTTTCATTGCAAAGTTGACAATTG
>JAHZNB010004969.1:0-13620 GCA_027744295.1 Callyntrura guangdongensis
TCGATGTCGGAGCCTGGCATTCTTCACAGGACATGTTTTAACCCAAGAGTGGCATATCATTAGAAAGCCCAAGACATGCAGTATCGATATAAATGTTTTTTACGTAATGTGATTTACATTTACGATAGATATTGCTGAACGAAGAGCGGTCAATAAATTTGATTGTCCCCTCGTATATTAATAAATTGTAAATTTTTGCGTTTTGTTTATCACAACGAAAGAGAACATAATTATGATTTACTATTAAAGTATAAAGCTGACTAAGCGTCGCGTTCGAGAAAACTAAGTTTGTGTACTTAATAAATATAATTAAAACCGAATAAGAAGTGCAATTAGTGTTGTAATACCAACTGACCAAAATCAAGGGAATTGCAGTGCACCACATTCATAGGATGCACAGACGACATCTTTTCATTTCAAACGGCATGTCTACTACCACAGATTGCCCACGCATCAGTCTCAGGTCCAGCAAATACATCTACCAAGAGAAATATGTAAGTTGTTATAATGACATAATGTGTATGACGTCCTTCCTTCATATGTAGTTTCAACAAAAACAATAGAAATAAAAATTTATTGGCGAAACGATTACTTATGTCTAACATTTTTGTCTTATCACGCAGGTTGCATTTACAGAAGCTGCCAAATACATGCATGAACTTACGCTGCTAAGGGTATTATAGGATTGGGAGAATTTTTCTGGTTGCCACCAAACCCTAAAAGAATGTAATTAAATGATACAATAAGAAATTTTAATTTCCCATAACTTTAAAAGGTAAAATTGACAAACTTTTCGCAAGTATTTTGGAATGAAGAAAATTTGCGGTAAAAATTATGAGCATAAATTATCTGGGCTTTCATGTCTCCATTTGTGTAATTTTCATAGTGTGCGGTCATTAAAATAACGTGCTCGACGCATGTTACCGCTGACAAGTTTGTTCTGATGCCAGGAAGTCTTTCCCACAAGATTTTTGCATAGGATCGATTCGCCAAAGCTTATTTGCATATGCGTAGAAGACAAGCCAAATTGGGAATTGGAAAAATGTACCAGTAATAAAGACGTATGCATGAACTCATGATAAATCAAAATCGATGTTGCGGTTAAAAATTTAAGTTCACACAATAGAATTTAAAGTGTGAAGGAATATTGTTCGATAGGGAAAGTCCAAAGAAAAGCGCTTTGTCCATTACATGATTATCTATGAAAATATAACTGGTGTACTAGTACGGAGAGCTTTGGAATGTAAAAAAATGTCGGATTTAAAATTTATACTCACTCGTAGCTAATTAAAAGAGCTTTTTTTAGCTATGGACAAACCTTACCTTCCTTTTGTTTGACTTTCCGTTTGTGCGTAGGTATAAAACATGTGCATTGTTCTATGTAGTTTAAGGTAGTGTTATCGTATTAAGTGACAAGGGTATTCACATCTGTTTTATGTACCGACTGGTATAACATGTTTGTATGTGCGATGTAAAACAAAACTTGTGATTTTTCAGTTCTGACCAAGGTAACTGTCGAATGAAATCAAAAGATGTAGGTCTTTGTGTACTGTCATAACTTAACTATTGTTTGCAAAATGAGAGAAAAAAAGTTACGGTAAAATATTTCATCAAAAGTGATTTAAAATTTCACATTCCTAAGTACATTCAATTCAATATATAATGTTTACGCAAAGGTCCTCACTTTACGGTACAAACCTGACATTCAACAGTTATCTGCATTCAGAATGCAGTTTTGGAATACCTCTGTATTAGTTTTTGGGAGTTCCACTTTGCCTGTCCTTTCCACTTTTTACGATTTAATTTAACTTGATAAATTAAATTCTGGTGCTTGTACCAACGCTTCTACTTTCAATAATGTGAGTGTATGATAGTAAAATGTGGGGTATAATATTACTTTATTTGCAACCTGAGGTGTTTATTTATATAAATGTACTAAAATTGTCGTGTTGACTATCAAGAGTTATGGAGTCCATATGAGAAGCTTCAATTTCCCGATAGTTATGATTATGATCAAGTCAGGACTAAATAAGGCTGCAAATCATTTTGCAAACACTAGTCATAACGTTGTTATCCCATAAAGTTAAAAATTTATGTACTCTTCTAAAAACAAAAATTTGATATTTGTACTAGGCTAAAATTCTATTTCTTTGAATCCGGCACAATATAATTCTAGGGCACAGCATAAATTAAGTAAACTGTGTATTAGCATTTTCTTCCACCTTTAGCAACCCCCTTTTCTTTATCAAAAGGTACGAATCCATTACATATATACAATTGTTTACCTTCAGAGGTCCACTTATTATTAACCTTATCAATTTTATTCAAATGAAAATAGATTGATTGTTATGAGCCGAACAAATTAGAAATAGGGGTTACTGCCGAAAACTACCTTTGCGAACACCTCTTTTTCGAGTAAACCCTTCCCCAGAGCTTTTGTACGATAGCCCCATAACGCGTAAACAAAAAAACCGAAAAACTTTCACACGAAGGAATTTTTCAAAAATTCGGAATTTAGATAAAATTTAAAGTTTGTTTATTTGTCATTAAGAATTTACAGTATCAACAAAAACACTTTATGACGGTTTAAACACAACAGTTAAACAGTTTAAACGGCTCCCGTAGAAATAGACTGGAAAGACTTCATAGATGTCACGCATTGCGAACCTGCAAACGTTTTATAAAACCACAGTCTTCAAGAAGATACTATCGACGAAGTTAATTACGACCAGGGATGGCACTGGCAAATAACGGCAAGATGGCAAATAATGAAAATTCCATTATTTTCCATTTTCCATTCCACCTTTTTTAGGGTGGACAATAACGGTAAAGTGGAAAATAAAGTATTTTTGCACTATTTTGCAAAAACAGCTGAATATTCTGTAGAAAATGTTTACTGACCTATGTACATTCTCAGTATGTGCAAACTGTTTTTGCTGTATCTTGACGTCGATTGCCAACTTGGCACTACATTATGAAGTACCTAAAGGACTATGTTCCATTACTTGCCGTTATTTACCATATTTTCCATTATTTGCCGTTATTTACCATATTTTCCATTATTTGCCGTTATTTACCATATTTTCCATTATTTGCCGTTATTTACCATATTTTCCATTATTTACCGTTATTTCCCAAGGCAATGGTAAATAACATTATAAACCACGGCAAATGACCATCTCTGATTACTACAGTCGTCAAATGTCAAGAATGTTTCCAATCTGATTTGTGCCTTTGATATTATGCCGTTTAGAACATTTTGACCTTAATTTGCCTCAAACTTACTCAACACAGATATTTTCTGTTAGAGCAAAGGTATTGTTTTAAAGGTATATATCAACGCGTTAAGTATGTTACCTACTATACATATAAAAACGCTTAGACTTTCAATTTATAAAATTGTACAATGTAGACATTTCAAAATGCAGTTACAAATATTGGTACATAAGCAAAGCTTAGAAAACAATTCTTTGCAGGGTGGCAGTCACAAAAGTTAATTCAAGTTACACAAGTATTCTACGACATATGAGCAATATGTATCGGCAAAATGTGCAAGTATTTTACTCCTTTCGAGTTTATTCACATGATATTGTAAATTGAGTAAAATCTGAATTTTTACATGACATTTAAATGAAAGTACTGTTGGTGCTATACAGTAGACCTATATTGCTAACAAAATTGTCTTAAGTAAAATGTGTTGCTTGAGAATTATTTTTAAATACTTGCTTTAAGTTGCCGCAGTACATTATAACCATACTATATCTCAGCTGCTGGTGAAAAATCTGCTTGAAAAAGAAAAACTTCTGCAAACTGAAAAAAATCGACGATATACGACGATGATGCGAATACTACAGGACCGTAAATGTCTAAATACAATTACGTCGCTTTCAGTTTTTTGAAGTGTACAATATAAAATTATCTCTATTTTGGTATTTCTAAAGAAAATGTCTGATAACAACTTTAGTAATGAAATTTTGGCGAGTTCGAAAGCCAGTTTTACGCTTAAGACTCTCTCCGTATATTATCTGAAATCTTCAGCTGAAATTCGTCGACACTCCCGAAAATGCTGCGCTAGTTCTTGAAATTATTCCGGTTTCCAGCTTGTCAGGAAAAAATTGTATGCGTCCTTCTATTTTATTGCTGTTTTTTATTCTGCCGACACACGACAAGATGATTGGGACGATGTAGCATCCATAACATTTGTGCCGCATTTACAGCAATTATTGTCACCTCATTATAATATTCTCTTCATAGTCCCTAAACTTGTGTTTTGTAATTATTGAATTATTACAAAGTATTTAAGGAAAAATGGAAGTTGTAAATATGTGTTCATAAACTGAACCATACTGTATTTTTTGGTAAGAAATTGGTTTGATTTTTTTGCTATAAGGGTGTATTTGTCAAACCTCGAATCATTTGCAACGACTCAAATTTCCTAAAATTATAGGACAAACCGTTTAAATTTGTTTGAACGCATAACTTTTTGTTGCATTCAGAATGACATTAAGCATCACCTTTAATATAAAACTGTGGGGTCGTAGTGTCGATGCGTTTTACCCGAAGTGGGATGTAAGCAAACATCTGACTGAAGACAGAGCGTTCTAGTCTTTCTTTTCCTGAAACTACCACGCTTTTTATGTTTGCAACTTTGGCATCCACGTTGACGCCAATTTCATTTATATTAGCTACGAACATTCAAGTAGGGCTTAATTTGGATTAAAAATGATTACAAATAATGCTCACTGATTTGTTTTATTGCAAATGAGGTTTTTCTGCACATACATTACTTGGAGCAAAGTTTTTCAGACCTTGTTACTTTGTCTTCAGAGATGGTGTCTTAATATTCTGGTCGCTGTTTTTAAAAAAACAAATCTGAAAATATGTTATGCTCGTGGAAGCAGAGAATTTTTTAATGAAAAACCGTGCGAACGCAAGGCGACTTATAAATGTAAAATAAGAAGCTTTACTACCAAACAATATTTACAGATCATCAATTGAGAATGTTAAAAATAATTATTAAATTTCAGTTTGAACACATTAAACACAAATTACAAGTATTAATTTTTAATTTAGCATTAGACAAATTTAGGATATTACAGCAAGTTAAATCCAATTTTTCATAGTAGTTGGGTAGTGTCGTAGTGGCGGACAAAGAAACGCTTCGCCGAACACGATCAGATAACACTTAATGAGCGAGCGAAGCACGCGACTATATATATATATATACCGAAGGTATATAGGGATGGTGAAGGGAGCACACAACACACAGTCCAGGCCACGAACAAAAATTACACTTGGTTAATTACACAAAAAACTGGAAGGTCGAAGCAAGGCTGAATAAATCAAAACAAGACTGAAAACTGGGGCGTGAAGGCTGAAACAAGGTCGCAGCTCCCAATATCTCTATATGTAAAAAATTCAGCAAAGCTCCTGCAAGCTCTATGTAGAATGACTCACCTTATATCACTACACACAAAAATACACGAAGCTCTTTGTATCTCTATATGTAAAAAAGGATGTGAAGCTCTTTAGAGCTCCTTACGTAAATTTAAAAATACTTAAAGTGACTATAATTTACTAACTGGGAGCACAATTAAATTAAACAACACTACAATTTACTCACTACACTTAACTGTTTAAATTTTAAACACTACATTTTAGAACACGAAAATTTTTTGAAAATTTCCGAATTTCATTTCTGAAATTTCGGCACGTGTACTGGCTGTGCGCACTCCGCTATCTAATTCCACACTACCCAGCGGAAGTTCATCGAAACTTATCACAAGTATGAAAAGCAAAAAATTCACGGTTTGATGCACACAAAAATGAACACGTGCCGTGAAAGAATAGCGTCAGCATGCGTACGTGAGCACGAGACTGTATGTATTGTCTTAGCAAGTTTGGTATTTGCTGCAAGCTCTTTATGTAGACAAGTAGAGGAAACTCCTAATATCTCTTTATGTATAAATAAAACGAGGCTCTCCGTATCTCCTTGTGTACAAATAAAACGAAGCTCGCAGTATCTCCTTACACACAAGTAAAACGAAGCTCTCCGTATTTCCTTACGCACAAATAAAACGAAGCTCGTACGAGCTTCTTACGAAACACTTAAAAATATTTAAACTAACAATAATTTACTAACCAACAACAGAATTTAATGAACTTATACTGCAATTTACTGACCACGCTGAACATTTTGACGAACGAACATTTTTGAAAAATAAGTTAAGAGAAAACTAAACAGGCAAGGCTGTATGCACTCCTTACAATAATGCTTATCTGATTGAATGGAGGAAGGGCAAAAGTAACAATCATCAAAAGGCAGTAGCGTAAGTTACTTGAATGTATTACGAAAATCCATATTTCAAGTTACTCGTTAACACATGATCTATCCACTCTAAGTATGCATTTTTCCTGTCTTTCAGTTTTCCTCTGAATCCATAAAATCAAGAGCCAGAAACGTTAGTTACTTGAATGTATTACGAAAATCCATATTTCAAGTTACTCGTTAACACATGATCTAATCCACTCTAAGTATGCATTTTTCCTCAGTCTTTCAGTTTTCCTCTGAATCCACAAAATCAAAAGCCAGTAGCGTAGGTTACTTGAATGTATTACGAAAACTTATATTTCAAGTTACTCGTTAACACATGATCTATCCACTCTAAGTATGCATTTTTTCCTCAGTCTTTTAGTTTTCCTCTGAATCCATAAAATCAAAAGGCAGTAGCGTAGGTAACTTGAATGTATTACGAAAACCCATATTTCAAGTTACTCGTTAACACATGATCTTTCCACTCTAAGTATGCATTTTTCCTCAGTCTTTCAGTTTTCCTCTGAATCCATAAAATCAAAAGGCAGTAGCGTAGGTTACTTGAATGTATTACGAAACCCCATATTTCAAGTTACTCGTTAACACATGATCTATCCACTCTAAGTATGCATTTTTCCTCAGTCTTTCAATTTTCCTATGAATCCATAAAATCAAGAGGGTTCTATTGCGTAAGTTAATTGATCACATTAGAAAAACCTATTTTAAAGTTACACATTAACACAGAGATACTATCTCTCGGTATAGCGCTGTCGTAAGTTACTATCTACTATGAACGTATTCCAATGTTTTCTTGCTAGAGGGAAAATGTAAGGATCATGCATTACAAGATGTGTATTTCTACCTAAAAGCGATGCTCTCAATTGTGAACGTGATTGTCTTTCACACGTTAAAAATATGTGTTGTATTACTTTTGAAATGATGCATTGTGAATGTGTGCGAAGTTGTATAAGGTTAATCAATGAAATGAGCCATATTTTGATTCATTACTTATTTTTTAAACGTTATGTCGTACATGTTTATCCACAAAAATAGTTTGTATGCTTTCAATGATGTCCATCCTTACTTAATTTTAGGTGGTTTACGCTGTAATAGTATGGTGGAAAGTAAATAAATACAAAAACGAACAACAGAATATATTCATTACAAGATTTAGATTTAAGTTTTATTTAAAAACCAACCAAATTTAGACACTCAAACATTATTCCAGCTAAGCAAGCGCATCTTACAGCGTTTGCCGCAAAGAAGCACGTTGCAAACCACGCTTGATGAGATACCTAATTAGTCTTTGAATTAGATATAATACATCCTTCTTTAGATGAAGGGCCATAAAAAAGGTTCTAGTGCCATAACTCTCTACCTTAGAAATTTTTAGAAACTTACTGTTACCCTTCCCGAAAAAAGGGCAAAAACTAGCCTGCCCCATATCCTTTAGTCCTTTGAGTGCTTCTTTGCGGGGGAACTCGCGCCCGTCGTTGAAATCTTTATCATCCGAATCGCTGTCCGAGCATTGATTGATTTGGTCTGCTGTCAACGAATGATTTCCAACGACACTATTTGGTGCTGATGACGACGCTCCAATGATATTGTTGGTAGCACTACAATAGGCAGATGGAGGCTGTCCAGCATTGTACGGATTCCTCGGCTCCACTGCTGGCGGACCCCAAGGAATATGTGGTGCGCGCGGCCAGGACCTTGATGTGTCTAAAATAAAGAAAAACAAATTTTTATTTAAAAAAGAATAATTGTAACACTGTACACAGACACAACCAATTTTCACAAACAATACACATTTCCTATTACTATTACTAATTCTCCGAATAAAATAATGCTTACTTGTTGCAACAGGAGCACTTGGTGGCTCAACCTGAGCGCTGGTTACTGGAACCTGGGTGAGAACCTGCAGGTCTCCATCCTGATTTACTCCTCTCAGGATTTGTGCTTCTTCCGATGAGGTGAGCATTCGCTGCCCATTTTCCTCAAAACTTGCAGCGTTTTGCAATTTTTTAGGATTCATGTCAAGAAAATTTTGGTTGACAAGAAAGTTTTTACGAAAAGAAAGAAGTTGAACTGAAACGCTGTGGATGTGGTAGAAAGAGCTTGCAGCAAATACCAAACTTGCTAAGACAATACATACAGTCTTGTGCTCACTCACGCATGCTGACGCTATTCTTTCACGGCACGTGTTCATTTTTGTGTGCATCAAACCGTGAATTTTTTGCTTTTCCTACTTGTGATAAGTTTCGATGAACTTCCGCTGAGATGGGTAGTGTAAAATTAGATAGCGGAGTGCGCACAGCCAGTACACGTGCCGAAATTTCAGAAAGGAAATTCGGAAATTTTCAAAAAATTGTCGTGTGCTAAAAATTATCGGTAAAACAGTTTAGTGTAGTGAGTAATTTGTAGTGTTGTTTTATTTAATTGTGTCCCCAGTTACTAAATTATAGTCACTTTAAGTATTTTTTAAATTAACGTAAGAACTCTAAAGAGCTTCGTTGTATTTCTACATATAGAGATACGAAGAGCTTCGTGTATTTTTGTGTGTAGTGATATAAGGCGAGTGTTATTCCACATAGAGGTTGCAGGAGCTTCACTGAATTTTTTACATATAGAGATATTGGGAGCTGCAACCTTGCAAACAGCCTTCACCTTTTAGCCTTGTTTTGATTTATTCAGCCTTGCTTCAACGTTCACCTTTGAGTCTTGTTTTGATTTATTTAGCCTTGCTTCGAGCTTCACCTTTAAGTCTTATTTTGATTTATTCAGCCTTGCTTCGACTTTCCAGTTTTTTGTGTGTTCAACCGTGATTTTTGTTTTTGGCTTTGACTGTGTCCATCTTTGCGTGAATTTTGTGTGTCCAGCCAAGCGCGATTTTTGTTCGTGGCATGGACTGTGTGTTGTGCGCTCCTCCACCACCTATATACCTTCGGTAAATATATATATATAGTCGCCTGCTTCGCACGCTCATTGAGTGTTATCTGATCGTGTTCGGCGAAGCGATCTGATCGTGTTCGGCGAAGCGTTTCTTTTGTTTGCCAGTGTGATACTAACCAACTACTGATATGCTGTGATAAGTTATTTGAATACATTACGTCAACCCATTTTTTAAGTTAATAAAGTATGCAT
This sequence comes from Callyntrura guangdongensis, assembly GCA_027744295.1. Classification (NCBI taxonomy): domain Eukaryota; kingdom Metazoa; phylum Arthropoda; class Collembola; order Entomobryomorpha; family Paronellidae; genus Callyntrura; species Callyntrura guangdongensis. The sequence goes on from JAHZNB010004969.1 coordinate 9,458, forward strand.
AGCAAACCTGAATTTTAAGTTACTCAATTGCATTACGAAAACCAGAATGTTGAGTTACTTATTAACACAACGCTCCTGCTACTAGTAAATGAATGTCATAGGTTACTCAATTGCATTACAAAAACCATAATGTTGAGTTACTCATTAACACAACGCTCCTGCTACTAGTAAACCAATGTCATGAGTTACCCAATTGTACTACGAAAACCAGAGTTTTAAGTTACTCAATAACTAAATGTTCCTATCTACTAGTGCGTTGACGTCGAGAGTTAATAAAATGTGTAAAGTAAAACATGCATTTTAGCTTATCTAAAAGTTTGCATCAACAATGTTAGAGATACGATTCAGAAATAGATGCATAGTGAAAGCTTTGAGTGCATATATAGTTATGAAAAAGAATTTTTTATGCTTCAGATATATTTTGTATATATTTATTGATGCTTATTTACTGTATTGTATGCTCATATGGTTTATGTAACATTATTTCATGTGTGTGTGCAGACAAACAAAAAAGACGACAACAAGACAAATAAGTAAAACAAAACAAATGTTATGTTTTATTAGCAAAAGTCATAGAAACTCACAAAAATTATTGTAATTTGCCAAAGGCATCCTGCAGAGCTTTCCTCAAAAGCTCTCGCTGAATGCCTCGGCAAATTAAGTACCTTATGAGACGCTGAACAAGATAAAGAACGTCACGCTTCGGATGAAGCATCATAATATATGTTTTTGAGCCGTAATTTTCAATCTTTGAAAATTTAAAACAATTTTTGTTGTTTCTCCATATAAATGGTCTAAATGCTGGCTGTCCATTTTCCTTGACGCCAGTGAAAGTTTTCTTTCGTGGAAACTCCCGCCCGTCGTTGTAGTCTTCTTCTTCTTCCTTAGAGTCGCTCTTCTCGTAGTTCTCTTCAAGCTGTGAAGCTTCAGCAACACTGACGTCATTTGTAGGTGGTGATGACACCCCAATGATGTTGTTAATGGGGGCACAATAGGTAGGAAAAGTTGTCGACGTCGGATTTATTGTAAAAGGTTGTCCTGCACTGTATCCGAGGGAATGTCTAGGATCCCCAAGGAATATGTTGCGCGTGCGGCCATGTAGAATCTGAAATAAAGAATTTAAGTCACAAATAAATAAGGAATATGACAAAACCGTACACACACAACCATTTTTTCACATTTTCGCAATCAAATAGTCACAACTAAAATAATGCTATACAAAATATGAATTCTTACATGTTTGCGCAACATCAACTTGTTATTGGTATGGGTTGAGTACTTGGTGGAGGAGAGGCACCTGAGTGAGGACCTGCAAATCCCCACCCTCGTCGACAGCTGCTTCCTCTGAAAAGATAAGCATTCGTTGCCCGTTCTCTCCAAAAATTGGAGAGTTTTTAATTTTCTTGGGGTTCATTTTTTAACAGTTTTCTAAAAGTTGAAGAAGTTAAAACGGGTTGTAAGAAGTGTAAAATTTAACTGGATGAGAGTTCGAAAAATGCTCCACGTTTTTATACTAAAAAATTGTGAGAAAGAAATCAGAGAAAGAAATTAAATGTGAACTGTAGTGTTTCAAATGATAATGAGTGGAAGAAAGTTATAAATCGTGCAAAGAGTAAAATTCTACAAGCTCTTATTTGCTCCGTAAGTTTAAATAAAGCGAAGCTTTTCGTATCTCCATATGTAGAAATAAAACGAAGCTCTCGAGAGCTTCTTAAGTAAAAATTAAAATTATTTTAATTGACGATAAATTGGTAACCGACGACAAAACTTAATGAAAAAATAATACATTATACTCTCCACTCGAAGTAGTTCAACCAACTGATTTTTGAAAATTTACATTTTAAATGTACTTAATTGTATATACTTACGCACAAACAAAGCTTATGTAAGCTTTTCTTATCTTCTAATACAAACAAAGCGAAGCTCTTTCGAGCTATATACGTAGAAAACAACGAAGCACCCAATATCTCCTTACGAACAAAACAGCGAAGCCCTTTGTATCTTTATATGTACAAATACAACGAAGCTCTCGAGAGCTTTTTACGTAAAAATTAAAATTATTTAAATTGGTGATAGTTTAGTAATTTTAATAGAAGGTCAATATTGAATGACAAATATCACTATTTTAATGCCAACATCAAATAGTTCAGCTGACGATAATATTTGAAAATTTTAATAATATTTTTAAAACTTACTATCTATATACTCTATAAGCACACATGTGCCTGTTATTGAATACAAAGGAATATAAAATGTGTGAAGTTCATGCGCACCTCAAAATTCACACCTGCTATTTAAAGCAATCAGTTATTGACGAAAGCCTGAAGACGGTGATAACATTTGATGTAAATCTTGTTCTTGCTTTCACGTTTGGCTGGATTGATAATGAGGAATAGAGATGTATACTGACTACACTGAGAACGTACGAAATCTGAAAAATACAACTATTATGCGTGAGTGTGTCTGATAACTTACGCAAGGATCTACGAAACTGCGAAAAGCACTTAAACTTACCAGTGCGTAATGCCGTACCACGATTTAGCCTGTTATTGAATACAAAGGAATATAAAATGAGTGAAGTTCATAGGCACATCAAAATTCACACCTGTCATTTAAAGCAATCAGTTATTGACGAAAGCCTGAAGACGATGATAACATTTGATGAAAATCTTGTTCTTGCTTTCACGTTTGGCTGGATTGATAACTAGGAATAAAGATGTATACTGACTACACTGAGGACGAACGAAATCTGAAAAAATACAAGTATTATGCGTGAGTGCGTCTGTTAACTTACGTAACGATCTACGAAACTGCGAAAAGCACTTAAACTTACCAGTGCGTGATGCCGTACCACGATTTCCTTTGGATGAGACAGCGCTACGATTTCCCTTGGAGAAGTTTTATTTTCCTCTGGACGCTGAAGTCGTTTTTCCTACTGCAATAAATAAAAATCATAAATAAACTTGCTAGGGTGCCTAATTAAACGGATGCTTATAAATACACCTTTGTCAAGACTTCCGTTGCCACGCACTCCTTTATTGTTGACGTTTGGCTTCAGAGTTGTTGATAGTGTAGACTGTTGGCGAGGCACTAATTCCGTAGACTGCATGCCTGTCCGCGTTGCTGATGAGCTGGTAACTAAAGTCGAATTGGTAGTTACGTTGGTTGATTGCAGAATTGGTGGTGTGGCACGAGCGACGACGGACAGAACGGAAGGAGCATTATCTTTTGAAAACTCTTGATTTTGAGAAGGCGCATCCGCTGAAATTTTTGGAGATGGCACAGATACTGAAACTTTATGAAAAAGTTTTTTATTTAATTCATGCATTTCTAATAAGAACAAACTAAAACACCCACACATACAGAACAGAAATATTTATGTATTATTACCTGGATGACATTTTGAGGCACGTGTAATTTTGAATTCAAAGTACACATCTTCAATCTCAGGATCAGAACAGGAGGTAATGTCTCTAACGCCAGTCCAGAAGCACTCCTTCGAATTGACACAACTGATACAACTTGTAAACTTGTCGCAGTGAAGACCGTATGTGGTCATTACGACGACAGCTATTACAAAAACCATTTTTTCCTTTTTTTGTGTATGAGTTTTTAAATATTGAATAACAAGGAAAACATTCGGACTGCCATTTACACCAACGGTCGCCATGCATGTCGTTTTACTCAGAATTTAACGTAGATCAAGATTCCTCTTACTGTTTTCTGTAAAACGAAAATTTTGTATTTAATTTCGCGAGTTACCCCGCAAGCACTGGTTTATACTGTATGACGACCGTTGGTTTAAATGGCAGTCCGAATGTTTTCTTTGTAAGACAAACTATTTATTTACAAGACCTTTTAACCAAAAACACCGTTACGTAGGAAATACTAACGAGGAGTACTATCGAACTTGAAGAGACGAAACACGTTAAAAAGTAGTTTTTATGGACAATTCGGAGGCGTAGATTACGATGGAAATAAAATTGGTCCCGTTTTTTGACACTGGGGACCTATGAATTCAATTGCGATTCCAGTGATATGTGTACCATCGACCATTTACGCGTAAATTGCTTGCAACCATTACACATTGCTACATATTACGAATTACATTACATGCATGTAAACACAGGTGCATGGTTTCATTCAACTGTACATCTACAAGG
>JAHZNB010004970.1:0-13134 GCA_027744295.1 Callyntrura guangdongensis
AAGTAATGAAAAAGTATAGCTAGAAATGAAACTTATACTAAAACCTGTAATGACCATAAGTTTTGCAGAACTAATCCTGAGACTTGTCAAAACTAATTCGCCCCCTTTTTTTATTATAACAGTCAACCGGCTTTGAAACGACGTATTCCAATAACATATCGTTTCTGTATCCGGCGGTTTTTTTGTAAAATTGCCAAGGCTTTCCCTGGAAATGTACATCCAAGCTTTTCTTAATAAACGATTTAGCAGGTTCTCCAATTGGTGGAGCATTCCAAGATAGTTTTACTTCTGCGGAAAGCGTTTCAGGTTTGATTTGTGGTCGACCCTGCACATGCGATTTTGTGACGCTGGCCATTGATTCAACTACCGCTTCACAGCTTGTACGAAGCATCGCAGTAGCAAGCAGATCAGCAACATTTTTTGTGTCGTTGTTTCTTGAATCCATTAAATATTTACCATACTGCTCGTGCTCAGTTAAATCAGGCTTATATCCATCACAAACACGTTTGCTAAATGTCTCATATTGACGGTGAAGTTCATTTAAGCTCACGTCTTTTTCTAAATATCCGGATGCTTTTGCCATGTTAGCGTATTTTTCCAAATTTTCCCGTGTTACCGATGGCTCTCGAGTCAATATTTCGTCTCTTGAAAAAAGTGCTGAAGAAATTTTAGTCGCCTCATACAAAGAGCTGTTGAATCGGAATTCCAGTTTACTTGCCATAAGTTCAGTAAAGTTTGCCAGCCTGTCTGCACTTTGAGAAATGGCAGCGGACACAGATTTAACTTCACTGTCTCCTTGCCTCATTTTTCTCTGCCGACTTAAAGTAAGCTCTTTATTTTTAAACATCGGCTTATCCCCTTGAGAAATTTCCTCGGCACATTCGCTAAATGATTTCAAAGTGGTGTAGTTTCCTTCGCGTAAATTTTGAGTCATTTCTCGGAGGTCCCTCACACAAGTGTTTACTGACTTCGAAACCTCCCAAGGAAATTTGTCAGGACATTGTACTTTTAATGATGCATCCCCAATGATTTTGTAGGCATCTATTGCTCCAGCCAAATCCATAACAAAAGGAATATTATTAATTTTTTCTAGCTTCGGCGATCTCTCGTTCATTAAGTTATCGACAACCCCGGGGTAGTTATGCTGAAAATTTTTGAAGGCGGTATGCGAATATGTAGCAAAGCGAGTTTCCGAAAATCCAATTGGGGATTTCAGTTTAAGGTTGTTTTTTTCTTGTTCGTGTACAAGCATGTCAAAACTTTTCCCTCTTGGACACTGCCTATTAACGTCGCTTATTGTCTTCTGTAACTTGTCCATGGTCATACCATGTCTTGCTGGGCCCCTTAGCCGAGCGTCTTTTTCTGCCAGCTGCAGAATTAATAATTGCACATTAGAATTTGAAAACAAATGTATACCATGCGCACGCTTCATATTATATTTATATTCAATAATTTAGTAATTTATATGATAACCTCAATTTGATGTGCTGTATCCCATGCGTAACTATGAAACTCACTTCCTGGAAGAGGACTAGGCAGTGCATCAAATGTCCTGTATTGCAGGGTTCGATCGTATGGATGGGGACTATTAAAAGGCGTCGGAACCAAGTCAGGATCAACATCTAGGTGTGAATCATTTTTTGCCAAAATACTGTTACTGAGATGCAACGGTGTATGAGTATGTATATACTGCCCATCCGTCGCCATTCCAACAAACCGAGTAGAAATATCGTCAAAATACTTTTCAGTGCTTTTTAGTAATTGTGAAGCAGAGTCGACACCGGTGCTGTTTGTTACTGTTCCCATGTCAAGCATTACAGTAGTAATTTTGCCTTCAATAATAACGTTGCAAGCAGTTGGTTGATACGTCTGCTTATTAAATGTGGCTTTGTCAGCAACCAACGACATTGGACTCGGCTTCCCAGTTGCTGGAATTATTTGATTAAAAGTTGATATCATTTCAATATCCATTGCTTTGTTCATAGATTTGGTAAATTCAGCAGCAAAATTTTTGCTATGATTTTTTTGTCCGATTTCACAATCCACAGACGCTAGGTACGAAACTTCACACGGGTAAGCTCGCTGACTTTTAATGTGTTTAATACATTTGTAGGCTGCCATCCCACAATGCTCGGCAGCTTTTATTTCTTTCTCTGTTGCTTTGTATGTCTCGTCAATAATGTCGTCTCGAACTTTTTCTACATGTTCGTGTTGTAGTTCATGCTTTAGCACGGCCACTTTCAGGTTACAAAATTCCTTTGACAATTTGCCTTTGTCTGCGTCGGTAGAGACATCATGCATTGCATAGTCGAAGCGGCCAAACTTTTTTGAGGTGTCTTCAGAGTCGGCACATTTTTTGCATTCTAAACCAGTAGCAACGGACGGGCCAATTTCTCTATCAAAATCATCGGCATATCTAAACTGCAAATGAGGAAGGTTTTCCATAAGATCATTCACGGATCTCGAATTTTTTGCTAAAATCTTTCGCTTTGCATATGTTAAAACTTTTGCCTTGTAAGCTTCGGCGTCAACATTACTTGGTACAGATTCTAGCTTATATCTAGGCAAAACTGACAAAGCTGTTTCTTTGAGTTGTCCTCCTGATGTTGATGGTGAATTTGAAGCAGATGATAAATCGTCTTTTCTTGGCAAAGAAGGCAAAGATGTACGGTCAGCTTGGGCAGAATTATAAACAATAGGCTGTTTCTGATCTTTTGATGATGGTGCTGTTGCTACTTGCTTCATTGCATCCTGAATAGCTGTTTTTACTAATAATTGAAATTCATTTATAGTCATCGACATCAAGGGAGGGCTATCAACTTGGTCCTTTTCTCCGACCTCTGAAACTGGCAGTTGCGTGTTATGATCTTCTATAGGTGTCCTTCGCTTTGCTTCATTTCCTAAGCTACAATCTGCCATTCTTTTTCCACATTCCGTGTGCTTCTGTTTCTCAAAAAACTCTGATCATGACCAGACCACAAAGAATGTCAAATATTGTTTAAAATTATTGATTGTAATTTTTAAGAATATCTGTATACATTATATGATAAGTATATTCTTACGTTGCTGATTGAACACATTAGTTGCCGATAATACCGAAGTTTTTCCCAAGCTTCGATGTTCAAGTCTCTGAGGGTTGAGGAGTTGCTCACGACACGTTGAATCTACGATACAAAAATCCCAAATCAAATTCCGGGTTATTAGTAATTTAAAAAGGGTTTAAATATCAAATGTAGTAAAAAGTATCATATTTCATAAATTCTGAAGCAGTCATACCATTACTGATTAGTTGAGGATCATCCACATACTCATCCTCAGGGACAAAGTCCAAATTTTGTTCAAAACCAAGATCTTGGCTATTACTTGAGACTAACTGGTTCTTATTCAGCAACTTTATATTGGGAACTTCATTCGAATCGTACATTAAATTTTCATTTAATAACTCTGTCGTCACAGGCACAGGTAGCATTGTTTTATCCAGACATTCGTTATCTGATTTTTGTGAGAACTTGGTGTATGGTGGAAAGTTGTCACATTTTCTTATATTCTCTGTATTATAAGATGAAGTATGCAATTTTTTAAGTTCAGCAGTATATGTGTTTTCTCCCTCATCTGTTTCACTTTTTTCTTTCTCAGCAGCTTTCTTCTTTGCTTCAAAATTATCAGCTTTCCTTTTTTCTTCATAGTCAATAGCTTTGATTTTTACTTCCACATAATCTGCGGCTTTCTTTTTTCTTTCTTCAAAAGAAGCAAGTTTCCTTTTTTCTTCCTCAAAAGCAGAAGCTTTCTTTATTTCTTCTTCCTCCCTAGCTGCGGCTTTCTTTCTTTCTTCTTTCTCAAGAGCAGCGGCTTTCTTTCTCTCTTCCTCCTCCATAGCAGCTTTCTTTCTCTTTTCCTCCTCCAGAGCAGCGGTTTTCCTTATCACTTCCACCTCCAGAGCAGCGGCTTTCTTTCTTTCTTCTTCCTTCATAGCAGTGGCTTTCTTTCTCTCTTCCTCCTCCAGAGCAGCGGCTTTCTTTAACACTTCCACCTCCAGAGCAGCGGCTTTCTTTCTCTCTTCCTCCTTCAGAGCAGCGGCTTTCTTTCTCTCTTCCTCCTCCAGAGCAGCAGCTTTCTTTTTATCTTCTTCCTCGAGAGCAGCAGCTTTCTTTTTTTCTTCCACAAGAACAGCAGCTTTTCTTTCTTCTTCTTGAAGAGCAGCCGCTTCTGCCATTTTCTTCTCTTGATTCTTTTTTTCAGCTTCTAGAAGTTTTTTTTCTTCTAATTTTCTACGAGCCTCTTTAACTTGCTCCTGAAAAGTGAATCAATAAATTCAAACATAATTCCTATTGTTGATATAGTATATACTTTTTAATATATTTACTATACTATATTCCCTTTAAAAACTTACACTGTTTGGAGAAAACATAAACCGAACACTATCAGCTCCTAAGAACTTATGGTTTTCCGTTGCATCGTGTTGTTTTATCCGATCATGTCGGACCTCATTTTCACAGGTTAAACATTTTGATTTTTGATGTGATGGGTAAAAACTTGATGGTTTAGGTTTTTTTTCCATATTTGTTTTGTTAAGACGAATTAAGTGCAAGCAAAAACCATTTATATAACAGTAAAAAATTTAAATTTAGTTTATTAGAAAAGCAAAATGAACCAGCTCCATACCAAAACACACATACAGACATATTTTACCTCGGTATTTGTCTTAATACCTAAATAGAGCAAAGACTCAGCCAAGGCCATGGATACTTTATGTTTACACAATTTTGAAATACGAAGCTTTATCGACGTTAGCGATAACTTTTCGTTCACAAAAAATTTAAGGACGGCGGATTTCAACCAATAGAAAACAAAAAACACTGCTGCAAAAAATTACACGAAACTAGGAAACAGAAATCTTGGCAACAGCTTTGTGTCACCAAAATATTTAAATATAATTTACTCTTATGTATACAACCACATCGAAACAGTATGCATAATGAGCGAAATGAAACAATGTATTCTTACAAAATATTCCAAAGGTTGTGCTTAACAATTTAACGTATCTGCAATGGTTTTATTTTTCGTAATTATCAGCTAAAACAAATAAATCTCTATCATTCTTCGAAAACAAATCATTATTATGAGACTTTAAAGAGAATAAAGCTGGTGATTTGAAGTCACCAAAATCTATTAGTATAATTACCTTGACGTTAACTACGATCACAGCGATAACAGTATTAATAATCAAATGAATCAGTGTAAGTTATAATTGTAATTACAATTCTAAAATGCAGCGAATACGAAATACACAATTTATTTAAAACCTTATCGTACAGTGAGTGTCTTACGGAAATTATTAAATTTTATAGTAAAAACTCAAAATTTATGATTAGACAATGATTTGTCACGAAAAATAAAACGTTACAGATAAGTTGAATTTTTAAATACGTGATACATTGCATATGAGGATACATAGTTTCTTTCACTCAAAATGCATACTGTTGACAATGTGGTGCTTCGTATTTCAATTCTGTGTAAACACGAAGTATTCATGGTCTTGGACTCAGCCTTCTAGTTTCAACGTTGAAAGTTCAAGTCAAAGCGTTTTCATACGGGTGCTTCACAAGTAACTGTTCATTAAATAATGCTAGAACACAGTTCCAGTGGTTACAAAAAATGGAAAAGCAAAGGATAAGCAAATTACAAAGTAGCTTGCGAACAGTTCCTTTTGTTTTTCAGCATTCCCACTCGCACATTTGTTATATTACTTGTGTTCTGTGCGAGGNTAAGCAAATTACAAAGTAGCTTGCGAACAGTTCCTTTTGTTTTTCAGCATTCCCACTCGCACATTTGTTATATTACTTGTGTTCTGTGCGAGGCTCTTTTTAACTGCTAAAAATTGACTCGGCTATATATAAAGACATCACTGCTGCCTCATTCGTGGTATTCCTTTCCTAGTACAAAAATCATACAATAACGCACAGCTAGAAAAATGTACATTGCATCGTACAGAGTTCTAATACGTTTTTAAGGGGTTTTCACAAATTACTTTTCATTATTTCATTTTAATGCTAGCCTACTGTTCCAGAGGTTATGAGCTGCTTTTTATATCAAATTTTCATGTAGCTTGCGAACAGTTCCGTTTTTTTCAAATCGACCTACTTGTTATATAATTTCTGCAAGGAGACGATCTTCATATAAGTAATACCTATGTAACCGTAAGTACATATATTATTCCCTTTTCTTTACTGATGCAACTGTACAAATGGACATGGTTACAAATATCCATACATATACGAGAGTTTAATCAGTTCAGCATGATTTTCCAATAGTTACATAAGCGCAAGTTATTCACTATAAAAATTTTATCCGTCGTTTCCGGCCGTAATAACTTAAATTAAAAGGATATTGAAATTATGTTTGCGCCGAACATTAGGTACAGTAAAGAGCCCAATTGAGTTTAAAAATGGGTATTTTATCAACGCTTTGGTTTCAGAATTGGAGATTAAACCCGAAAACTGTTTCACTCATTACATGAAGACACAAAAACAGTTTGAGATGGGGTTTTTCGAATGGAAAAACAGTCACAACGGTCATAAGGAACAAGAAACCACAATTTTTTTTCCTGGACAGTTATTAAAAATATGAATGTAAGCTTAAGTAAATATGTGGATTCTAGCGGGGATCAAAGATTATTACATCATTATCACCACAGCATTAAGCTCTATTGTATTTGATAGACCTAGTCATTATGCTGGATAGTTTGGCTCCCTTTCACGCCAAATTTGAAGGGATGTTACTTTACAGTTTGTCATAGACTAGTATTATCTTCGCAACTACTGTAACAATTTACAATATACTACAGTATTGAATGTGACAAAACAAGGTGAAAGTGTCCAGAGTTACCGAAATTTAAGTTCATTTAAACTTTCGCCAATAAACTAATATCTCAAGTAGTTTTCGGCTTGCATCAAAATGGAAGAGCAACGAGAAAACGTGTTCAAAGTGATAAAGAAAGCAAAAGAAGTAGTCACAAAAGCCAACAGCTTTGCAGATTCTGGTTCAATTTTGGAAGCTTTCTTCTGGTTTAACAAAGCATCACATTACTATACGTCAGGTAAATTTTTTCAAAGTAAATTTAATCTAATACTGTCATGTTTTAAATTGGAAATTGGATAATTTTACTGCATTATTTTCTGTGGTAATAGTTTACTATGATTTTGGATTGGATAAGGCATCCAAGGAAATAATCATTCAAAATACAGCACCATTAAAAATCACATTAAGCAAAATCATTGCTGAAATTGAATCCACTTACGAGCTTGAAGATCAGCATAATAGGACGCATAAAATGTCTGAAAAGTTGCGAAGTATTGAGTTCGTGAAGGAATGTGAACTGGATGGGAAAATGAATATTGACAAAGCTCATGGGTACGCTCTGCAAGGTGAAACAGCACTGAAGAATAACGACCCTTTTGTAGCAGCCTACGCATTCCAAAGGGCTATTGATTTCTTTTATGAAGGTAGAAATATATTTATAAATAATATACATGTCATCAATATTGTTAAAAAAAGCATTATATGTAGACATACGTCAGTAATTTATATTTTTCTCATGATGATCTGTCTGGTCAGGTCTGTCATTTGTTAAGGATGGACAGCCTGTATTAGAAGAAGCGCAGAGTTGCAAAATACAATTTCAGAAGGTGTCAGATATGATTGAAGCTGAGTTTGGACAAACCGAGTCTCCAATTTTCCAAACTTTTGACATTACCAGGAGCGATGAATTTATGGGGATGATATCAACTTCGCCAGAAAGAAACAAATGCGACCTACAAAATGACGGGTTCCATGCATCAGAATCAAACAACAAATGTCCTTCAACAACGCAAAAATTTGAATGGGATGGTGATATAGTGAATTTTCTCCCCGCTTTTAACAAGCCCGAACAATATTTGAACTCAGCTAAAGTAAATCACAAGGAATATGATAGCAATCATGGGAACAAAATGTATGATCAGGCCATTCATGCGTTCGAAAAAAAATTATCGACAAATCACGAAAGACTTTACTTACATTGACATGGGAAGATCTGGTGGGTATGGAGGATGTTACTACTTTCTTGAAAATGAAGTTTAAACTGCAATTATCGTTTCCTGAGCACTATAAACAGAGTTCGAACCTCTCAAACAACTTTTTGTTATTTGGGCCACCAGGCGTAGGAAAGAGTCTTATAGGCAAAGTGGTTGCTAAAGAGATTGACGCAAATTTCCTTTCAATAATTGGATCAGATGTAAAAGGAAAATATGTTGGCGAAAGTGAGGCAAAAATAAAGGCACTTTTTGATATTGCCAGGAAGCATTCCCCAATAATAATTTTTCTGGACGAATGCGAGGAACTCTTGAAACGAAGAGAAACCAGTACAACTGGTGCTGGAATAATCCAAGAATTTTTGTATCAATCAGACGGAGCTGATCCAACAATCGACAACAGAGGAGTGTCCATTATTTTGGCTACAAATTTACCATGGCGATTGGATAATGCCATTCCGCGCCGTACTCCAAACGTTTTACCCATTAAGTTGCCAACAACTGTAGCAAGAAAAAAGGTACTAAAGTACCTTTTTCAGAAAGACGAAACTTTAAATCACAACCTTTCAGACGACAACTTTGAGATCCTGGCACAGAACACGTCTTTTTTCTCTAATGCTAAATTGGCAGCACTAGTTGATCAAGTACGGGATCTCCGCATGGGACAAGTCTTCAAAGCAACTTACTTCTTTGAGAAACAGGGGCCAAATTTTGATTTATCGAAATCAGCAGCCGACTCTTCTGTGTCTTATTTTACACCAGCTTTTGACAGTGAAGAAACCACTGGAGCCAAGAAAATGACATATGATATGATTCCATCTGGTCGATTATTGCTTCCATCAATTACCATGCAACTGGTTAATACCTGCATACGGAACTGCAAGGCAAAATCGCCAGAAAATATTGAAAATCTAAATACGTACAACATTACGGAAGAAGAAGCACAACGTATATTAGACGATGAAAAATCCTCAGCAATGTCGAAATATAGCGCATTTGAAAGGTTATATTCATCACTGCCTTTGAAAGGTGTCGCAATGTCTGATGCAAGCGAAAATACAAGACTTCAAATGATTTTGGGCGCTTTATCTGGCAGCGGAAGTACCAAAGATGAGTTCGGGGAACAGGGTAGACTCGATTGTGGTTTGCTGGATGAATTTTTGAAGAGTGAGGTGAAAGAATCAACCATATTCCAAAGTAACACTCAAACATTAAGCTTCGGAGATAACTTAGCAGCTCAAGTTTACTTATTTTACAAATCGAGTTGCAAAAAGTTATTACTTGTTGTGCTGAAATGCGCAGAGTCAAGAAAAGAATTTGATGTGAAATTCAATGTGGTTGGAACATGGATTAATGACATGGAAATGAAAGCTCATCCATATGAAACAATTGCCAGTGAGTATGTTGATAGAATTACACGAATTTATTCATATGACGCTGAAGATCGTCCACGAGGCCATCGTACTAAAATTGGCATGCTTTCCGCCTCTGCAGATTTTATTCACGGTGGCAAGGCCAAAATTTTACAGTTTACATGCGCAAAACTGTTGTGCTTCATTAGCCAATGCAATAAATGCCGAAAATTGTATGGAACGGAGTTTCCAAATCACGCAAAACTGCCAAACAATTCCCCTACCGGAATTGGAGAAAAAGTCGCATATTCCGTCAGTTAAAAAAAACGACATTTGATTTTGTCATTTGAAAGTAAAAATTAATTAACGTAGTTAACTAAAACATTTTAGGGTAATTATTTTTCATTCAAATTTACTTTTATTAAAACTTGTGGAGCTACGGTTCAGTCCGGCATATTTGTTAAAATAATTGAGCTTGAGTATATGTAATATTTGTATGATGTGAGTCTTATTATGATTATAATAGAAATTTTAGTAATATTAACAGGCATGCAAGATTGCAGTACACCCTGATTGTATAGAGATGTTTGTTTGTAAATGCTATGATAGTACTAGTGTCTGGGTCATTGATTTTTAATAAACTGGCTAAATAAATGTATAGAGAGTTTTGTATTAATACATGCTGATTAAATAGATAAAAACGTAATGCCTTGGCTTAAGTATATGGTATCACAATAAAAAATTTGAGCTAACTTGACTAAAGGTAAATTTTTACTCCCAAAATGATCTCCAGGTGTCGTCCAAATTTGCTAAAAATTCACCCCCAGAGATACCGCTAAGCTAAAGTAAATGAGTGCCAAAATTGAGTCATTCTTATTAAAGGTTAGTTTTTGACCTACTAAATGACCCCCGGGGGTTTACCGTATTTTCTCAAATTATACCCAATAGGTGTCACGGTCAGTACCAAAAGGTGTGCCAAATTTAAGTCAAATCGACTGAAAAGTCTGACCTGTAAAGTGATGACGGACGGACGGACAGAAGAACGGACGGACAGAAGAACGGACAGAAGAACGGACAGATAGACGGACGGACAGAAGAACGGACAGATAGACGGACGGACAGACAGGCAAACACGCTAATTTCATTACCTCAATGAAATCTAGATTTCATCGGTGTAATAAAAAATATAAGACTTACAGCATGCTAATTGTTGGGAAATGTTGATTGGGCTTGGGAAATTTTTGAGTCCGGCTGACGGGAAATTTTGGGGGTCTGCAAGATTATGCCTCCCTGTTTGAGCTATTGTGGTTTTGAATGAATACGACTGACGCTTGCAGTCATCGTATTATTTCGTGGTTTTTCTTACAAACCGTTTGCAAAGCATTGTATGAAATGCGCAGGTACAAGCAATGCAATATGATGACTTGTTTTCCTTTCTCATTGTAAAGCCTACGTGACTATAACTAATTGTTGGGAAATGTTGATTGGGCTTGGGAAATTTTTGAGTCCGGCTGACGGGAAATTTTGGGGGTCTGCAAGATTATGCCTCCCTGTTAAATACACTGGAAAAACGATCGTTTGCTTTTCACAAACTCGTCTACTTCTACGTACCTTGGTCTCTGCCATTTTGTTGGGACGAAACATTTACCAATTTAAAAGCCGTGCGAACGGTCTGGAAATGGTTTCCTTTTTGTTTCGTCACATTTTTAACCTTCCTATATGCACTTGTAAACGCTGGCGTTGTGACATGGCGTTGCTATTTTAATCCTGTTCCAGAATTTACCCGCTTTCATAGTTTTGTTCTTGTCATATTCTTTTTGTGTAATTTTGTTATTATTTCCGTTGTACAATTGGTGACTGACCCAGCAATGTACTTGATAATTAAAAAAGGTTTACAGCTTGTTCCAGAAATACTAAACTGTACGTAGTTAATCTTTGCTTATATTATATCAGCCCTTTATATGTAGTTTAATTTAAATTTTCTTAACTAGGTCCTATCAATAACAACCAAGGATTTAAATACGTTCTCCGATTTCTTCCGATTCCACTTTTTGCATTTCTACCAGCGTTCGTGGCATTTGGGGTCGTGATGTCAAATACAGACTGTACATTTCACCAACTGGAAAGATTTGTTCTGCCCTCAAAGTACGAAAGAAGTATGGGGATAATTATTAGTCAGCTTTGTTTTAGGTTTAGCTATTTGTATCTTATTTGTCTAGAGGGGTTTAGAGTCGCAATGTTCTGGTACATCGTTGCAGTCGTTTTTATTGACAGAGGTGCACAAGTCTTTGAATTTTTGTTTGCAAAACAGCACTCTTTTAAGCAGTTTCGGTTACATTATACATACATGCTCATTTTATTCCAATCTGTAGAAAAGTCATTGAACCAAATATTTTACATTGTTTTATACGGTTTATTTTGGGTGATGGTTTCGTGTAGTTGGTTAATTGTAAAAACGTACCCAAACTCGGAATTACTACCAATCCATCTCATGGCGGTTACTGGATTGTTGGCGTTTGGTTTGTTCATGACGACTGTGGTACCTATGTTGTGTAATTCAATTGAGATGGCAATGCAGTGTGTGACTTATCATAGGCTTCGGGTCGCATATCATGGAAATAAATATAGACTTAGAATAAATAAAATTGAAAGCAAGCAATCCATTGCAATGTACCCATATCGATTTATTTTTGGCACTTTCTTTTACCTTAATAGAAATACAATGGTTGATTATGTTTGGAATGTTGTCGTTCGTTGTTTTGACGCCATACTGATTTTGAAATAGGATAGATGCTATAAGTTGTGTAGTAGTTTCTTAGTTTATTTTTCAGGACAGCGTTATAAAAATAGTCGAATCATTTTTATTCAAGTTTGCTTATACATACTATAAATTACATAATGATCATGCGGTGATAAGTACTACAAATACGAAAAGAAAAACTTAATAATCTCTTCAAGAGTTATTGAATTGGATTAATTTGTACGACAAATTTTAGCTTTAAGATCTTGAAGCCTTTGCTCTTTTAAGATATGTGTTGCAAAACGTATTAGGACTAACAGTATAATACAGTACTAATATTCATGAATAGTGAAAAATCATAAAATTTGTTAAAACTTAACTTTTAACAGATAGTTGATATTTATAACCGGGTTTATTTGCGACTAATCCAAAGTTACACCGCCAGGTCGACGGTACTGGAAACAATTTGAATAAAAAAAATTCGGTTCCCGTAAACTTTACCATACACATAAAACCCGTTAAAAAGTGTTTAAAATTTTTTTACATTCCATAAGACGATTTTGAAGTTACTAACTGCAATCTTATCCAGCCGATCAGGTCTTTTTGGCCGTTATATTTGGCCTTGATGTTCTTGTTGGGTTGTAAATCATGTACTGAATTTCAGCCGAATTGATGGAAAAAATGAATACGACTAACCAAGTAAGTTTGTCCGAAGTTAGTTTAATCGGAAGTTTTGAATAAATATCAAGTTGACTAATGGGGACCACAAATCTAAAAAATCACAGCAAAAGAGATTTCTATTATTTTACAATCATTTAAAAACTCCCGAATTCAGCTCATCACAGGCTTGGTCAATACCTGCTTGATACGGGTTTATACACACTATGCGAACGAAGGCCTCGTAATGTAAAATGCATCGCGTTGCTGCCACTTTACTTTTAATCCTTCAGTAGTTAATCGCCAAAAGCGAAAG
>JAHZNB010004971.1:0-23846 GCA_027744295.1 Callyntrura guangdongensis
GTGTACAAGAGAAAAGAACCAGCCAGCGGAATGAATGAATGAAACTCGCTTGAATGAATGGAGGAAACACATATATGTAGTAGTAATATAAGGCTCATACTATATAAGCCTGTATCCATCCAAATAATCCTTTTTTGCTGGAATCCCCTGCAAATTCAGAGAGGGTTATGGGGCAATGGGAAAACGACTTGAAATCTTAGCCAAGCAAAGCGCAAGTGCACACTGTATAGAAAAGATCATAATAATCATAAGATATAATTTTTTATGGATATATTATAGTTATAGTAAAGCACATCTTTTATTGATGTGTACCTATAAAAAATAGTTGTAAAAATAAAAGTCAAATATACGCTGATTTTTTTTCTCTCTCTCTCTCTCTCTCTCTCTCTTAGCCAACAATGTTCATTTCAAGTGATAATTTTGGTTTAGATTTTTTTATTTCGTTGTCGTCTTCCTTTTTGCTAGTATTACCACCATTAAATTGTGCTGTACGGTTTGCTGTACTCTGGGTACAAGGCAAACTATCATATAATCGTTAGTAGTAGTAGCGATGGCGTATGGGAATAAAATAATTAACTTTTATAACTTTACCCTATCAAGCCTATGTATCTCCACTGTGTACAGTCAGTGAAGCTTTTTTGGTTGGGGAAGCGCACATAGTCAAGTACATGTTATAAAAAAGTCGGCGGATGTAGTGAGCGTAATCTCAGTTCCTGTTTGTCTTTTAAAAAAGACTATGCACACAAAAAACGTACTGATACATTGTATAAGTTTTTAGAGTATTACCTACACACAACTTTTGGCTGGTGTGTTGTTAGAAATGAAAATTGATTCGTTCAAATTACTACCACACCACCATGCCTGTTGGTAGTATCTGGCTGTATGTTATTGTATTGTGGTGATAGTGTATATAGGTAGGTATGTTATTTAGAACAGCATTAGCTGGGTTTTAACACAAATGCGATGAATTTGTACTTTTGCGTTACAATAAAGCCTGTCAAATTAGAACCATAAAGGCTCATTAGTAGAATAATTACGGGGCTCTCAAAGGACACAATGAAAAATACTCCAGGAGGTTTAGAAAGATTTAGATCTTTAGTAATTATCGCGTACTTTTTTACAAATCTAATGACACCTTTTCTGGAACCTGAAAATCTGATAACCTTCCAAACTGCTTTCTCAATGTGCCCCAAAATCTGAGATTTGACATGGCTTTAATCATAATCAAATTAAGTTAACATTGCTTGGATTACAATAACTATTTAGGACCAGCATTATCATGTATGGAATTTATGATTTTGTTGAGAAGTGTCCGTAAAGACAATCAAGTTTTGAATTTTGAGACCTATCCTGTTTAACTAGGATAAAGATAAAAATATTGTTAAATATTAATTTTGAAACCGATTTAAATTGGTACACTTGCACTCATACATGTGAAGTGTCTAGTACTTATATCCAACATTTATCAAAATTCGCCGAAACTGGTCAGATATTTGGTCCTAATTCCAAATAGTAGGGCCACAACTCTCACTTCATACAAATGTATTCGTGAGAACTTGACTCTTAATGACACTAAACTTTAAAAACAGTTGATCCTTGGGTTCTAGAAAAGTTGGACGTGATCCAGGATATATAATTATAGCCATATTAAATTCGATTGGAACATGGAATCCATGCAGTAATTGACTTTAGGGTCCTTTTTCATCATAAGAATTCCCTATAGGCATTGGAAGATCATTTTTATTTACGTTTTAGTTTGGAATTTAAAGTTCCGACTCTTTGGGGTTGATGGCGAATTCAAATAGCTGGTCCTAAGCAAACTTACTAGACTTACAATTAGACATACTCGTGCATTTTTCTGACTATTCAGGCAAACCAAATCTCATCAACCTCTACAGCATCCAAAATCCTACCTTACCACAACGGGACCTTGCAGTATGCTCGTCTCTCGTTACATGGCCACGGTTGAGAGAGAAGTATTTGCATTTATGTATTTTGTTTTTAAAATACAAAAAGAGCTTTCCTCAGAGATACATACACGGCGAGCCCCCAGACGTGAACTTGATAATGATGATAACGTAATATCAACCAGCACACATCCAAAACCACACCACCAGACTATCAGACTGTACTTGCTTGCTCTCTCCCTCTCTCTTTCTCTGTCTCTCTGAATGAAGTGGTTTTTATTTCATGCCAGTAAAACAGAAGAATTTACACGTGAATCCCATCCGAAAGATCCCATTTTACACGTCGACGACCAACTTTACAGAGCTAATCCTGTTGAGAGCGCATTTGCAAGTCCTAAAAATTCACGTTTCTGCACTAATATATTCTAATCCGTCTCTCTCTCTCTCTCTCAAAAATCTCAGGCAGCCTATCCGGTTGTCTCTCTCTCTCGGATTGTTGTATGTACACAAGTGTAATGTAAAACGTGCTTTTAAGCATACATGGCTTGTGCCATTACTAATATGCTATTGCTCTACCACTGTAGCAAACAAACATTCGCCTTTTTGTGCAAGAGAAAAAGTTTACAACAATTTTTATGCAATTTTACCTGCGCAGTATAGTATCGCCATTATAAGTGGTCTATAGCTTGGCTGTACCTACTCTCTACCTTTTAAAAAGAGATCGCTGTTGTATGAATTTAAAGTATAACTATTGCTGCCATCGGGGCATCATCAGGACAAGAGCCGGATTTCAAAGACCTTTTTTGCTCTTAAATGTAAACAAGACAATGTGTGAAGTAAAATAACATAATAATAATATTAATAAATGGGTGCATAAAAGTACCATTCTACTTTTTTGCTTACTCCCGGATTACCACCACTTTATGATTTTTGTATCTATTTCCGAGTAAAAACGTAAAATTACAAATGTACATTATATAACATGCCTACATACCATAAAATAATTAGGTGATCCCGACATGTTGTTAGTTACCAACAGAGTTACAAAAACACTCACGATTTTCTGTCTACTTTGTTTCTCCCCCTCTCAAATCAATACCGTGCGATCCCACTAAAGGATAAAAATGGAGGAAGTGACTCAAGCTGGGCTACGTACTCACAAAAATGCTTCTGCATATATACCAACTGCTGTTTCTTATTTTGTAAGAGTTCTTTACGTTTTATTATCCAAGATGCACCCTGCCAAACCGCATCATTTTTAGTTTAATCCGAAGAAGCTGTAGACGGTGATGATGATGCTGATGATTATCGCCGGATCAACATCATTTTTTATCATCCGCCGTGCATGTACGGTATAAATGGTAACGCCAGCCATAGGCACATCCCTATGTTTAGTAAAATGATAGTAATTTTTACACAAACAAAATGTTGAATGGGAAGATGAAAAGGGTATAAAAATAGGTAGATATATTTTTTTCTTTTTTATACGTACATATCTATCTATTCTTTATAATATGGAGTCAGTGAGACAGCAGTTTAAAATGAAAAACGTAGCAATAATAGTGTAATGGCTGCACATAGAGCAGCAGCGAAAGCCAAGAAATGAATGACCGTGTGTGTATGTCTGTGTGCCTAAAGAAAGAGTACTCGTCTTCTATACAGCGAGAGAGAGAGAGAGAGAGCCAAGGAAGGAGAATCTCTCTGGGTAATAAAAAAGGTAGCGAGAGATAGAGGAGTGGAGCAAGCAGCAAAAGAGATGATTGCCTTGTGCCTATTACTACATCATTCTCTCTTAGTTTTTAGGTAAAGTTGGTAAACTTTATAAAATCCTTGTAAGCTTCGCTTGATGGTGGTGGTTGTTGAATAGAATAAAGTAAGATGGGCTGCGAGAAAGAAGTTACAAAATCAGAATGAGTTGGTTGGTGTGTGCCTTTGTACGTTGTGTAACTGTGTGAATGAATGTTCTTAGGAGGAGGATGATGGTGATGATGATGTGGTGATCATCATCATTCTCCTTATAATGGACCAGTGCATTGCACAGAAGGATATAGTTGATAGTATAGATAGGTAGGTAGAAAAACGAGCAGCGCAGCGCTAGAGTAGAAACAACATCACAGAAAACTGTTGGCTGAATGAAAAGGTGACGACGATGAAAATGATGATAGTGCATCGACGAACAGAAAAATAAGCGCAAGTGAGCAGTAAAGCGAGAGAATAGTGGTTGGCTGGTTAAAGTTGCGATTATTTCCTCTTTTTTTCTCTATACGGCTTCCTCTCTGTTTAAGGGGCACGTTGTATAAAAAGTATATAGTTTATTATTATAAAAGGGAAAGTATTATCTAGTGTATGGGTATGTACATTGCCCAACATTACTATTGTGTGGTGGTGGTGTCGTCGTCTTCGTCATTCCATGTGTGTGTGAGAGAGAGAGAGAAAAGATAGGAAAGAAGGCAGGAGAGAGAATGGAAGTTGTTGGTGGTGGATGAAACTCGGAACTTTGCCAACAACATCACATTTAGAAATGGTATGCCGATCCGTAGACAGGGTCCGTGGGGTCGTGCTGCTCATCTTGCTTCGCTCGCTTGCTGTCTTTTCTCGCTCGCTTTGAAATATTCATTTTTGGTACGAGTCCATGGAAAAAAAGGACTGTAGACACAACGCTAGTACTTTGTTTTGCCACGGTGAAATGCCCGTTTGTGAGATATATAGTTAGAGAGGTGAAAAGATGCTTTCGTGTTTAACAGTGCCGTTTATCTGGAAAAAAGTATTATTTTGTGGGAGTACATTTTTTGATCTACTACAATGGAGCCCCTTGACACGGCTCTGGGAGCAGGCAGCACAGCACTGATATAGTGTGTGTTGGCGTTGTCTTGTCAGTTGTGAAATTTTCTACCTCTTTGCTCGAGAAAAGGGTAGCGTTTCCTCGAAAATAACAATATAGCCGGAGGGGCATCAACATCATCAGTGGAACAAAAAAAAGTTTTACAACACGTCTGCTGCTGGCATCGTTGCTGTTATCTGAACGGCTATATAGAGTATACAGGCAACAAGGGAGAGAAGAAAGATAACTGACGCATTTTTTTTTTAAATTTTCGTCTTTTACAACGACCTATGGTTGTTATACTTTCTAGAAGGAGATTACATGGTTGGTCAAAAAAATTTATTACTGTTTTGCCAATGTCTCATGTATCATCCTCCTTCCCATCATCACCATTATCACCAGATCCTAAAAAGCGACTCTGTCTGCGTTACTCGTGTCCTTTATTACCCTGTCTGGAGTATTTTTTCGCAGACGAGACAGTTTAATAGTTATACTGCTGCACAGTAGCAGAAGCGTCATTTGAACCGCATTCTTAAACACACACTCTACCTATCTATCAGTATAGTGCCTACTGACTTTACTCGTCATTGACAAACTTTATCTCTTGTTTTGGAATTTTTAAAAAATATTATGACCAATGTTAATGAGACACCTAATAAACTGCATAATAAGTTTGTTGAGTGTGGTTTGCAGTGTGACATCTCTTCTTCCTCATCGTGTTTCTTATCACCCTTTTATTCACTCTCCATCGCTAGTCACCCTATCAGTCACAGTCACGACAGGCAAACTGGCCTTTACTCTGTCTGACAATGAATCTCCCAGTTTTCCGCTTACTACTTTATAGATAGTACAGCAGTAAAGCAAAATATTAAAATATTCTGAGTGATGTGTTGTGTGATTAGGAGCACTAGCTATGTACGTATAGAAGACTGTTATCCTGTTACTATTATTATTATTTTCTCCCTCGCCTTTCAATACACAATTTTAGTGAACATCGTATAAAAGTCAGCGAATCATATTATCACATCTCCCGGTGTCACTGCGCACACACAATACATTTTAGAACCCCCGCACGATATTATATTGATGTATTGTATAGAAACAAGATTTCATGTATGTGTGTGTGCATCCCTTACATTTCAGTTTGGGAATATAATATGTAGTCAGAATAGTAGTACACCTCACCTAAAATACCTACACACACCCGACACAATGTCAGTGTTGCCGTTTGCTACTTCTATTGATGCTGCTGCTGGTGAGTTTGTGAATGAAAAATAATTTGACTCACAAATTCTCCTCTCTTATGTTCAAAGCAGCAGCAGTCGAGTCGAACGAGTCAGTTTGCAAGTGGAAGTGGAGTCAGCTACTACAACAACACACGGCTGTTTGTAGTGTGTGGATGTGTGAGAGTGTGTGTGTGCGCTAGTGAGAAGAAAAAAAAGGATTTTGTCCCTGGTGAATGCCATAATAGGAGGATTATCATTATTGCTGATGAAACATACTATTACCACGTCTATATACTGTTTCTAACTTAACTTACTTGTATGGTTATTGTTGCTGAGTATTATATCCACATCCTCATATTCCTTTTTTGGGGGAACTACTCGTTTTTCAATGCGGACATACCTACAGTGCTACAAGGAGAGAGGTATTTGGATGTGACACTAGCATCGAGAGAGAGAGAAGCAAAGCACACACATTTAGACAGCCAGAAATTTTCACATGAGATGGTAAAGTATAGCGAGATATATTGGGTTCATTCACAAAAATCCATTCTGTGCAGCACAGCAGCAGTAGAAGCATCCATTCATAAAAATCCAACGGAGGAACAAGGTATTTACTCAGAATTCTAGTAGAAAGGAAACAGTTTACTAATAGGAGTGGTGGTGCACTCATCATCGGTCGGGCTCTGGCTCAATATTTACTATTCCTGCGGATAAAAATCCAACGGAGGAACAAGGTATTTACTCAGAATTCTAGTAGAAAGGAAACAGTTTACTAATAGGAGTGGTGGTGCACTCATCATCGGTCGGGCTCTGGCTCAATATTTACTATTACTGCGTGAGCTGTGTGTGTGCTTTATGAATAATCTATATATAGGACATTTTTAAAGAGAGAGAGAGAGAGAGAGAAAAGTAACCATTGTAGGAAAAAAGTGGAGACTTTTTCCTTATAAATCAGATATATTCATCGGAAAAAATAAAAATACTTTTTCTATTCTTAAACTTTTTGTGTGTGCAGCAAGTGAGTGTGTGTATGTGGAAGCGGATGTGGTGGATTTAATTCTAGAGAGGAAGAAAATACCAAGAACGCTCTATTATCGGTGGCTGCGACTGTCTCAAAGTTTTGGTTGGAGAGTACCGTACATAGAAACATACATTACACACTCTCATACAAGTAGTTTATCCAGTTCTTTGGGACAAAAGAAGAAGGAGTGACTTTTAAATAGGGACTTGTGTGGACTGCATGACACGACGACACTTTAGAAACAGAGGTTTTTAGTTTGAAAAATGAAATAATGTGACTCATAAAATATTCTCAGTGTGTGTGTGTGAGTGTGCAGGAGACAATTATAAGGAAAAAACAGTTTGTCGTTCCTTGTAAGAGAGAGAGAGAGAGTCTGTGTGTGAATGTGTGCTTTCTAGAGAGTAAATATAATATTATGGATATTGCGGGGAAAATGCAAAATTTGGGGAGAGTTACAGAAACCAGCCATATTATTACTGTTATTATGGTCTGGGTACAGTAATCCAGAGTGGAAACTCTGAAATCACTTTAGAGGGAAGAGAGTATAGGGAAGAAAATGACTTCAGAAATTGGACGTATATTGAAATGTTTGACATCAAAGTCATACCATTCACTGCAAGATGATGCGTACACCCACGTCCATTTGATTCGTAAGTTGTTTTTGGGTAAAATGTTGAATAATATGTTCATGAATAAATCCATTATTGTAGAATGTATAAATTGAGTAGAAGGTACATATGTTGATAGAGAGGTACAGAGTATTCCATAATGGACGGGTATAAGGGTATACAGGGAAATGCGATAGTAATAGATTGACTCAACAGAGCAGAAGAGTAATATTATAAGCTAGTATGCCGAAAGCTTTTTGTCAAGTTGTAATTACTGCTTTTATCAGAAACATCAAAAGAAGTACGATATACATATGAATACCAGTAGGAGGAGCAGTAGCACTTTAGGGAATATTCATAATTTTTACGCTTAGATAAAGTACGGCATGGTTAGCATTATAGATAAGTAGTAAAATGTAGTTTCAGGATTTTCAATGAATTTTCATACATTGCTTGAATGCCATAATAATCAGTCCTTATTTCCGGCAAGTTGGAAGTGCCGCTATTTCTGGACCATACTGTACTGTACATTTAATAATAATGTTGATGATCGTCGTGGGTGTTTGATGGAACTGTGGAACTGGCACACACACTGACACAATGGAAGTAAAAAAGAGGGAAACTGATTTTTTAATCCCTTTTGCAATGAAAGAGATTTCCAATATCTGGCTGGTTAGTTGGTTGTGAGAGTTGAGCCCAGATGAACATTTCAAATGATGAAGATGATGATGTAGCCAACAGATTGGGAACAAATGTGTGTCTTATCATCGTATTTCTAAATCGCACACACACACACCACCACCACAAGCCTACTTTTCTACTTTACTTTATTCACACTTGGCATGCACGTCGTACGAAAAAAGGAGAGAATAACATACATAATATGAGTTTTACCCTGTCTGATGATGGGTGACAGTTGGCAAGAATTCATTTCATTTATTACAGGACAAGTACGATGCTCCCTTTTTGTTTTTTTTCTCAGCAGACAGAGAGAAGAAAATCAGAACATGACAAGAGTTAAATATATATATGTATTACGTGTGAGTTGATTACCTAAAATATAATAGTAATATTAATATGTCGTCGGCATGCTGGCATGTTCTCTGGCATCTGTGTGTATGTGACGCTGCTGGGGTAGTGATGGTGGTGCACCAAAAATTGAGAATTTCTCAAATGCGAGCATCATTCATTGTTCACAATTCCCATTCCATCGTCATCATCCTTCATCCAAAATATCGCACTATTTCAATCCTCTGCACCACTATACTCACACACTTAACTAATCATCATTATTTCATTCATTTAATTCAAACTATCGTGTAGAGAGGGGGAAAAGTGAAGTAGACGTGTAATGGTATTCATAATCTCTCTCTGGTCAGTTGCAGCTTTTATTATTACATATTAAGGAAATGTCATTAAGTTACTTAATTTAACGAGGGTACGCCACTGTACACGCACAACACCACATAGAGGAAAATGTGTGCATATAAAAAGGTCGAGAACAGTTTTTTTTATCCTCCTTTGTAGTAGTAAACAGAGCCGTGGTGTGGTTGATTGGTTGATAGTGTAACTTGTAAGCAAGCAAGATTAATTTTTTATATGTTTCAATGAACAAACTAACTAGGTATCACTTGGCATATTTATAGACAAAATTACGCTTTTTGTAGACAACATACCAACGACGAGCATAACGGGGTAACTATTTTTTTGCATATTTTCAAGATGTATCAATTTCAGTAATCAGTTGTGATATAGGAAAATGAGTGGGTCATGTCTAAGAAGAAATATTAAGTAGTGGATGAACAAAAAATTTAGGGATGATACAGAAAAAAATTAGGACAGCTTGAGTCGCTGAAAAAATGGTTCGTTGGTACTTGAGTCGAGTGTAGAGGATAGTCAGATTAAAGACAAAAAAGAGTCTCATTAGTTAGATGAGTAGATATGCATTTTGAAATGTATAGACAATGACAAAGCGTGCTTTATATGTACTGGTTCTTTAGCACGAGCAGAGGTTACTGAATTACACGCTGTGGATGCGGACACCATCGATGAAAGCCAGTCAGAGTTGATAGCAAATCAGCAGAAAAGTAAAATCCGAAGACCACGGAGCGCTGGAGATATTTCCGAGACGCTTCATCAGTGTACCACGGTAGCATCCGGCACAGTCTCAACTTTTCCTGGAGGAGCTAATGGTCAAGGACTAGAGGGCAACACCGTGGTGTCCTCTTCGGCTTTCAGTAGATCTTCTCAAAGCCCTCCTACCAGTACTAGTAATCCTGCTGGACGTAACGGCGGCTGGAGCGTGGAATCAAATAACAACAATAACATCAATGATTCATTACCATTGCCCTCCAATGGAGGAAGTAACAATGGGGGTGGTATTTTGAGTTTTTTTGGGGTAAAATTTAAGTCGGGAACGAAACATTTGGAAAAATCGGCTGGTCACCAGCAACATTCTGAGTGTGGGGTGGTGGTATCAGGGAAAGGTGCCACGACGGCAGGCACAAATAGCCCAAATAATAATATTAAAAAGGTATCCACATCTGATCTCAGGTATACCAAGTTTCCGTTGTCGTCGTATGGTAAAAGCCCAGTCACAATAACTTCCCCCGGGGAGAGTAACCCGACGGTGGCGGGAAGACTGGGTTCCAAAGATTTAAATGGTGGTAGCAGTAATAAAGTGTCGAAGAATAGTACAGAGATCACTTCGCAATGTAGTTCCTCTGCGTCCTGTTCCGCGTTGTCATCTATAAACCGTCATAAATCGAAACTTTGCCGTTCTTTAGATTCCTCACAAGGGGAGTCATCATGTGACGCCAGTAGTAGTATTAGTCAACCACCTGCTGGAGAGTCAACTTCAAATTCACCCTTTGAAGAATCCCAAATTCATTTCACCCCACAAACCCGGACATATGCCCATCCGCATAAAAGCCCATTACCATTAAGCAGACCAAATAATAGCAACAGCTCCTCTCATACTTCTTCATCCTCTACCGGTAACTTTTTGACCAATACAGTTTCATCCATTGGAAGAAAAGTGGTCAACAGTGTGACACCGGGTTCAAAGAGTAAGAACAAAAGTAAGCTGAAGGTGAAATCTAAATCGGACAATAGTCTTCACCGGGTCAATATAGACGCTAGTGGGTTAAATGTAAACAGTATTCTTGCAGCGTGTGGCAACGGTGGCACCGCTAGTGGAACTACCGCCGCGGGTGGGGCGGGCGTTCCAAGAAACGCGTCGGCGACCACATTTACTTCATATTTGGACAATCAATACCAAATAGAAACCGGTAGTAGCTCCCAACGCCGGCTTAACAGTGTTCAGTTAGGAGATCATGCTACAATTAGGCTCCCTTGGACTGGCTTCCAACAAATCAACAATTTGAGTTCAGTTTCCTCCACGAGAAACTTTATTCCTAACACTCACAATAACAATTTTGAGTTTTCCTCTTCCCCCAACCCATCAGCGTCTTCCTCCGCCGCAGCCAACAGTAGTGAACGTTATGTGGAGTGTGGGAGTAACATTTTAAGAACCGCTGCAGCTGCTTTACCCAGTGTTCTTTCCGCCAACAGTGGACCAAGAGGGGTGCCATCCTCTAGCGTCAATAATAGTGCCAGTTGTGGGGGTGCCTGTAGTCAAACATTTACCACCCGACGAAGATCCCGTTCGTTGGAGAGATGTAGTAACTTTCGTGTGTTTCCCATTAATAGCAACAGTAGTAAAAGTGGAACTACCATCAGCAGTTCAAATGTCAGCAGTAGTAGTCATCATCACCATCAGCATTGGCGAGATATAGAACCCCACGTTGGAGAAGGCTCGCTTCTTAGCCGATCACAAAGCAGAAAGGAGGCAGGTTCTGAGAAAGAAACTCACAAGCTTCGAAGCTCACACTCGTTAGAGCGCAACACATCTCATAGAGTACGTCAACTATTGACACCCACAGAACAGGAAATTTTACTGCGGAATATTGACTGGAACTCGGCAAGCCCAAGTGCCAGACAACAACATCAGCATCCTCCGGAGCCACCCCGGCGCCCGGAAAAAACTTGCAGATCTAGTAGTATTTTCCAAGTCGCTGCCACCCTCGCAGAAGGCAGTAGAACTAGTACCAGAAGTCATCACCATCATCACCTAGAACAACAGCATCGACGCCCGTTTGAAAAACTTCACCGCTCTGCACCCAACTCGTCATTTAGTAATAGCAGTGAGTCTGGCGAGTCATCGTACTCCGCACCACCCTCCCCTCCACCCCGACCACCTTCCACTCTCAAACCCAATAGTAGACTGATTATTCACCACCCCACGTCCCTGACAGCAGCGACACTTCGTCATCATCATCACCACGCTTCTCCGCACCATCCTCATAGTACCACGGGTTCGTTATCTCCAGGTAGTTCGTGTGGTAGCCACAGCGCGGGTATCATAATGAACCCCACTCCCAAACGCCGACCCGTGGCGCCCCGCTCCCATGGGTCGTCTTCCGATTCCGGGGTTAGTCACATTAGCAGCAGCAGCACTGTTCGGGGCACATCCGACTTTTCCGACGAGAGCGCCGGAAGTGTGAATATTAGTCAGCATTCATACTCCCAGCACTCCGTGTCCGCTGTGTCCCATTCTACAACTTCCTCTTCCGGGGTTTCTCATCAGTCATCATCTGCCGCCAGTAATAACAACTTGGCTGTTTCCTCTACCCCAAGTGCAGCCGCGATAGCAGTCGTTTCATCAGCCACTGTTGCTCCCACCACCAACGCTCCTGCTGGCATTTCTCTAGAAGATGTAAGGAATTCCGGGTTCATTAATAAACCCTTAAAAGGATGGCTTCACTCCGACCAGATGTTGAGCAAAGAAGGAGTAACCTACACCGTTCGGGTAAGTGCTGAAAAATATCCCCTTCTATTCTTTTAATCACTCACTCTTTTCTTTCTCTTTTCTGCTTATTGAATGCTCGACATGCAGCTAATAGCCAATACATACATAAATCTTTTTTCTCGAGAGCGACCTACTTTTTTCCTTATGCATTGTCTTTGTCCACAACATACGTACGTCTCGTATCGTTTTTCAGTGGAAACCCAAAAAAAATACACAACAACGAGGAATAGCGTGTGTTCACGTAAATACATCTCTCACTTCGCTCATTATATTGCTTCCCCATTTTAGTAGTAGCCATTTTCTAGGAGCCATTTATAGCTCTCTGCCAAATAACTTATTTATATTGCTTTTCCTTAGTACATGCCTATCCATATGCCTTGCTACTACTCTCGCTCTCGACTGTCGTTCCACATGAATCGAC
This sequence comes from Callyntrura guangdongensis, assembly GCA_027744295.1. Taxonomy (NCBI): domain Eukaryota; kingdom Metazoa; phylum Arthropoda; class Collembola; order Entomobryomorpha; family Paronellidae; genus Callyntrura; species Callyntrura guangdongensis. The sequence continues at coordinate 12,875 of JAHZNB010004971.1, forward strand.
ATGGCATTTTATGACAAGGGCTAAAAAACTGTAAAAAAACAAGGTGTTTTTTTCTTGGGTTCACAATATGATTAATATTATTATTATAATTTTTAGCAATGCCAATAAAAAAAAGTTTTATATGCATCAACACATTCCTTATCCTTGTGTGATTATCTGAAGGAATGTCACATTTTTTCCTTCATTCCCTCTGTCTATTTGGTCCAGATTAATCGTCCGTCAAAAGAGAGCTGATGACGACTCATGCCTACGAGTCTTGTACGACAAAACAGACTCACGACAACAGGCCAACAACTACTCTTCAAAATTCGTTCATGGTTGGCAGGCATGCATGAAGAAAAAGTGAGCAAAAAGCAGAACTTTACTTGTGACTGTAAAGATGAAAGAGCACATCTACATATATGTATGTGTGTGGTTTTTGCTATTTTTTTCAATTTCAACTGATTTAAATTTACACACACACGTAGAACAGCAATAACACTAAAAGAAATCAGCATTCGTAATAAGATACGGTACTCTCTGCTGCTGTGTCGTATATATTATGCCGCCTTGCCTGTGTGTGTGCGAGATCTTCACTTCAAATCCAATAATAATAATAACCACTTAAATTTGTATGTAGGTAATAAGCGTACGTGATTTGAGGTTTTTTGCAGCAACTAACAACAGATAGTGCCATGCGCTTTTGAAAAGACACACCAGTCAGAGACGTACGGACGTAAGTAACTTGTACCTACACGTACATCACCGACGACGACGACGCTGTCGTCGTCCAAGATGAGATTCTCTCTCGCTTGGCAAAGTAAAAAGCAGTATCTTCAGCGCGCGTATAGAAGGCTCAGTATGATGTCCATATTAAACAAATGAAAAAGAAAAGATGATAAAAATCTGTGGCATTCGAGGGTCATTTGGGTGTTGGTCCACCTCGTTCATAGGTGTTCTTTGACTGGTCTCTGCTGTTTAAATCCCATATTTGCTGAGTTGCTGCTTCTTATTTTCATTTTATAATGCGAGATCAAGTGAGAGAAGCAGTTTAGAGACAAAAATAAGTTCTCTCTCTCTCTACTAACTTTACTGTTTTTCTATACGGATGAAACATTATTATTATTATGTGTTTATATGTGTATAATGCACCAGAACATCAGCGTAATTTCATGCGAGACTTGCGACTTACCATAAGAGAGAGAGAGAGAGAGAGAGAGAGCTAGTCTTTCATTTATAAAAATCTCTATACAAAAACAATTTGTATTAATAATATTCCTCTCGGCTCCGTGTATACATTTCCATACATGCATTTGGTCAATAGTACAATAAACATTTCGTCTCTCGTCATCCTCATCCACAGGCCGTCAATAACAAAAAAACGGTCGTCGTCGTGCTGTGTTTACTTTATGTAATATATTCTTGCACGTCTTCTCGTCTTCACCGTCATCATCCTCCTTTTTATTTATATTTATATCTTTCCCTCGTTAGTAGTATAAGAAAAGGATGTATGTTACTCTGCATTATCTTCCTGCTCACTTGTCACACTCCGTCCATATATGCTCTCTCCTCTGTTTGCCCCGTGAAGAATCATTTTTATTATTTTGAAGTAGTAGTCGTTTCTTTGCGCCTGTTGTTTCTCCGTTTCTGTGTCAGTATATCATTCGTGAAAAGTAATTACATATATCACACCCTTTTTCATATGGACAGTAAAATTTCAAGAGAGGAAGAAAGATGCGAGAGGACTCGTGTTGCCATTTGCCGTGTCTGCGTGTGCGTGAATGTAACCGTGCCCAAATAATATAGGTTGTGTGCCCAAGCAAATTCTCCACAACAGAGTACCTTCATTGTAGTATTTCTACAACAGAGAGAGAGAGAGAGAACTTGAGAGAAGTTATTAAATAATGAGGATGGCGAAGATGATGATGACGAGACAGGCCTATTACATGCGTCTGTTCCATTGACTAGATTCACTTGGCGTTATCTCTCTGTCTAATCTTCTCCCGGTGTGGTGCGGTGTTAAGCTGGTAAAAGATGAAGAATGAAAAAAGGTATGGCACTTCACTTCACAGGAAAAGAGACAAATCGAAACGACAAAACATCAGCATCATTATAACTCGCAATGTCAGATGAAGCTGAATACGAGAGTGTATTCCACTTTTCTCGTTTCGTCATCATCATCACCATAAGCTCATCATAAACGCATCCTCCTTGTTTTTCTGCTTAAAAGGCAGGCTAGTGTAATTTACTACAAGAAGTACGCAGCAATACCTCAGCGAACATCTCCAAAAACACTGACTGTGCATTTAACTTTTAAGAGAGAGAAGGAACGGCTTTTGGAGAAAAAATTAAACCCAACAAAAAACGCGTAAAAAATAACTAGGTATTACGACGACGACGACGATGCGCAACAGCCATAGAAGAATAATGTTGGACTGGTTATTAGAATGTTACTAGCAATAGCAATCAGTGTGAAATATACACACTCTGGAACATGGGTTTGGCTCTAAGGTTTGGTCCTACGACGACGACGACGAGTCCTAAGATGATCATCATGATTATCATCATCCTGGTCGTGGTAGTTTTTATTGTTGTTCCCTGAAAAGAAGAGACACTCGCAGCAGAGAGCATGGAGAGAAAGAGAGAAGGAGGATGGCGATGATTCTTTTAAATTTTGGAGATGCATCCGTATTCTGCTGACTGATGATGAGTTTTTTTTTCGTTGGAATATAAAGATATTGTTGTACCTAGTCGTGTTCATTTAGTTAGGTACTTTTTTCTAATGTGCGTACAAAATTTGGTATGTATGTGTGTGTGTTGCTGGCTGTGCGCACTCCTGCATCGCATAATAAATCCGGATGTTATTTAAGAAGTAGTTTGTGATGAGAGGGAGAGAGAGATGAGTCGTTTTTGTTCGTTTTCAATATCATCTTCTGAGAACGTGTGTGAGTATCTGTGGATTTGTCTTACCTTTTTCTCCCCGTATGTTTGTCGTATGCATAATATTGTATAGTTGTATGTTGGATACACTTGTGTACTTTTAAATTGGAGTTTTATATCTCTTTACTTTTCTTCTTTGGGGACGTATACTTGTCATGTGGGCACGTTCTTCCCTGTAATAACAATAATAATAATACGATAACAAGAAGATGCAGAAGAGGAAAAAGTTGGATTTTCTGTCTTTCTGGAGATGCTCTACTGAAATGAAAATGATGGTGAATGTAGTGATATGGAGAAGAGAAAAAAAAAGTTTTTACGACTTTAACGATGCATGGGTTCATTACGAGCTTTTATGGCAGGGAAGAATGTAATGTTAAAAAAAGTTAATATCTTTGGCAGGCAAAGCCAGGACAGACCTAAAGGAGTATTTCGGAAAGGATTTTTTAATGTCGGAAATTTATATACGGTAGGCTCCTATAGTAGGTATATTTTTGAAATTGGGAGGGTTTAGTGCAGGGCTGGGTAAAAAGTATCCATCATGAATCATGAAACAGCTCGGTACTTGTGCGTATTGTGTATGTGTGCATATTGATTCACTTTTTGGGATCGTTATTACTAGCTTGACTTTGCACACGGAGATGTCATTCCATTAGAAGATACGGTTGTAGCTTTTTTCTCTTGCTTTGCTAGTCAGGTTGTATTTGGGATGTCGCATAAGAAAAAAATATTTGTGGTTGCTTCCTTATGGGAGACATTATAGTTTTAATGCCAGCAGTTGTTGCTTCCTAGTAGAATGGTTGCGGCTTTGGAAAATTTATTATTTACGTTCTTTTCAAAAGATGATTACCATTTAATGGCACACACAGACAGAATAAATCGCATTTGGAGACGAAGAAAAATGAGTTTTAGGGAAGGGAAATGGATGTTAACTGCTTTTAAAAGCGGAATGAGGCTCCTTAACTGCTCTTAATTTTTATGGGTATTAAGTTAAATATTTCACGACGTTTGTTTAACCGATGTGTGTTTATTCTTCCATGCTTCCTCACACCACTGCACTGCTGCTGTTATAGGAAGAGAAAAAAGTATGCAGTGTGCAAACGTGATAGTATTATTTATGATTGTGTGGGTTCCTGTATTAGAATCTCGATCCTTTATCTCTGGCAATTAGGATGACGTGGCTGGGAAAAGAGAGGAAAAAATGGGGATCAGAAAGCAGATAAAAGAATATTACGAGAGGGTGGGGAAATATAAGACAGGAGAAGGTAATTAAAAATGTTTGTGGTAGTAGGAGTTGTAGAGTAGTAGTAGGAGTGTTCCTGGTGAGAGAGTGGGCATTTCTAAAATACTGCACGTAAATAAAATATGTAAGCAATACTGTAGGTAATCTGTAATGAAAGCAGTTTTCGAAATCGGAAAGACATTTCCCTTTGACACGAGAGTTGAGAACTCGAATAGTGCATTTTTGTTGGAAAAGAGGCTTAGCGCGGAGAAAAAATAAATAATTTTTGCTATTGGTATGGATTGTAATATTATATATTTTGAATGCTGGCTGAATAAAATGTTTTCCTTGCCTGAAATTTACGGGTCTTTTATTGCCTGTTGGATTAAGGGTTACTGGATTATTCAGTATTGTTGGTGAGAAAGGTGTGAAATCCGGTCTTTGTTGGTAAGCGGCTTTTGGTTTAAGAAATATAGGTAGATTTAACAGACCTTAGAGGTGGTTCTGTGTATAATCCCAGTACAAACTAGTTTTGAATCCGCTTAAGTTTGGGAAAGAAGATCAACATTTTTTGTAGAAAATGTAGATATTGTAGGCTTTGTGACGAAGCAGGAAGTGGATATGGGGTGACATGTTGCGACATAAAATCACGTGATTTCACAGAAGCGTAATATTTCATAGACCACTGCATTTGTTGATACTGGCATAACATATAGCATAGGTAATACCTGAAAGAGTAAAAAATTCATTCTGTAAAATAATGGGATGAGTACATCCAAATAAATTTTTAACTGCTGAGATTTATTAAAAAGAAAAAATAACAAAATGTTTTTTCATCGATTTGAAGATTAAGCCACTCTCATATCTGTAGTTATTTAATGGAGAGACCAAGTAATAAGTAATTAAAGTAATTTACCTTTCAAAGAATCTTCAACTCACTCTCTGGGCGCCTACATTATGTAGCAACGTTTTTAGTCATTGTTACACTTTTTATGACTAAAAACTACCCTCGGTGCCAACAGATAATAGGTTTCGACTCGCTCTGATTCAACTTATTTAAGAATTTTTCGCTTATCGGTTTCTATATCAGAACAAGTTCTCTCCTCTAAAAATAGGTATATTTATGGCAGTAGTGGCAGCAGCAAATAAAGCAGCATTCCCAAAGACGGGGAAAAATGAAAATATACAACAACACCAATGCCTGTGAAATACAAAGTTTACCTACGCGTTTAAAAAATCTTGAGAGAAATCAGTTATTATCCATTCGCTGTTGTTGTACGTATTATTTTATACTTTTGTCTCTGTTTGCGGAGGATAAATCTCCTTAAACAACTATTTTTGCTGTTTTTTTTCTCTCTCTCTCTCATTATTGTAATTGTTGGTACCCTCTTTATAGTATATCCTTTGTGTGTGTGTGTGTGTGCCTGTCGAAACTTACTTTTTTTCTGTTCAGGAAACAACAAATTATTGTGTGGGCTCACACATAACAGTCATCATCAATTCTTTGAAGCCACACACAAGCACGTACACAACTTGGCTTTTTCCATTTTTGCTTACACCACACACCATACTTTTCGCCATGCATCAATACCAGGCTTAGGTAGGAGCTTACTGTGAAATTGACGAAACAAATGTGTAGGAAGAAAACACACTTAAATACTTTTTTGTGTTATATCTCTTATTATGATTACCGTATAAAAAGGAGACCATAATATAATGTGTGTTTATAGAACTTGTAACTAGAGATCTTACCAAACGTATACCAACCCAACGTTAATGTTGTTAGGTATATTTGTGTTAAACACCTGTATAATGGACAGCATGACGAAACCAGTTAAGAGCACACAAAATGAGTGTACACACATGTCTGCGGGTAAACCTACATGTATGCTTGATAAGAAAGGAAAATGCAAAAAGAAAGCTTTTATAGACGATGTTTAATGGAGGATCAAGCAACAAGGAACCCGCTATAGAATCCAAATTACCCGAGAAAATAAAAATCCTCGAGAGAGAAAGGGAGAGAAAACGCGGGGGCAAATAATGCCTACTCAGTCACGAAAATTTCACCACGCCACGTCATTTCCACGGGTATTTTTACTGGTAGATGTGTTTAGCAAATAAGAACATGAGAGTTTCTTTCGGGGAGAGAGATCTGTCTCTGTACACCTTGTACTGGGTTATACCTAATATTTTATGTTCTCGCTCTCTCTCACACACACACATACTCAAGGCATATTTTTTGCGTATAGACTCGCCATTTTATAGTGAACGAATGGAGTGCCTTGTTTACTATTCGGTGTGTCAGCAGACTCTCGCTGTGGGTGCCTATACTTTTCCGAGGAGTTTCGCTGCGCAAAATGAATGAAAGAAAGCTCAAGGTGTTTTCATGCCTTTGCCAGAGAACAATGAAGCTCTCTCTCTCTCTCCTGCAAAAACACCCACACACATCAATTTTACTCTTCTTGATTAATGCTTACCTGTGCCTGTCTGTTCACTTTTTACCTACTCATTCTCGACAGAAGCAGGGCTAACTAACAAGTGTTACTACTGTACTCTTTCTCTCCGTATTTTGGGCGTTACATGGAAGGGATTCCGTACCAACGGCATTGACTGGCGTGGGAGCTCTGTTGTGATTTTAGTGCTCCGACGCTTTTTTTGATTAGAGCTAAATACACTCACGTTATTGCACAAGGTACACACACACATCGTCATTTCAATGCAATAGTCATTATTAACGTCAGGCGCAGTCATTCTTTTTCTTTCTTTTTTGAATGCAAAATCGAAAACAAAGCGGCAGCATACACAGAGAAACGAGAGAAATACCTGTACAGGCAAGGTACATTTTTGTACTTTGACAAAAATGCAGCAGTGTTGTAAGTATGCAGTCACTATTTGGGTAACGTGGTGTGTATAGACCAGCGAAATACGAATTCTTCTGCGCAGCAATAAAAAATGTAACCAGTTGTTGTTATTGCTTTTTGCTTTATTATCATTCACAGGGAAAGAGGGAGAGGGAAGAATTTTTTAGCGAGTCGTGTGGGTGAACTGGAAAAATTCCCCTTCTATATCAGCAACACCCCCCCTTCTCTTACTCTTACTCTCGCCTACTTATAGCAGTGTCAGCATCATTAGTAGTACGTTATTTCTAGATGCCTTGTGTAAAGCTCGATTTTTTCATTCTCGTTTCTGTCATTCTATCTACTTGATTCATCCTTCTTACCAAAGATGAGAGTATATAACATACACTACCACCACACCTGCGAGAACGCAACGGGAATAGTAGAGTAGAGAAATTCCGTTGGTTTTTTTTCTGCCGTGGGCTAAGTTAGTGGAGTTCTTGGGTTCTTATCTTACCCGAGGGCGTTTTTTGTGAATATTAATGCTATTTAACAGTGTGAATTTTTTCATGTTAAACGATGCTTAAGATAGGATGTTGCCTAAAGCTTTTTATGGCTTTTAAATTACAACAGGAAAACTTGTTGCTTCAATTTTTGCACCTTTTTGCTGAAAGGATTTATATAAAATGTTGTCATTGATCGAAAAAAAAGAGAAGAGATATATTTCAGGTGGAAGGTAATTATTTTCATAATCTTACATTTTCATCGCCTTCATTCCTCTGTTCATCCACCCACTAAAATTTTAACTTTTCTTCATACGGTCGTTCCACTTTAGTGGTTCTTAAAAATCATATATATATTTATTTTTTCTTCACTCTCTCGCATTTAAAGTTATCTCTGGAAATGTATTCTTTACGCATCTCGAGTAGTTACGTAAATACCAGTAGCTTGTGCTTAACGACATGTACAACTCCTTGAGCGATATTGTAAGTATATGTAAGTATATATGTTCAAATCATATTTTTTTTTCTATTTTTTCGTTATTTTACTAGACTTTTGTAAAGTAATAATAATAATGACTTTCGTTTTATACTTCAAAATAAAAAAAAACTAGTAAAGGCGCAAATTTTTAATTAGAAAACTTTTTATTTTTTCTCTAAGTTATAATTAAATCCGTGGAAAATGTAGCACTACTGCTGCTGCTTCGGTTTCATCTTCTACTGGTATGTATGCTTGTGTGTGACAGTGTGGGGATTGGATACAAACATGTGGGCTTAGCAAAAGAAGTTAATTGCTTACAGATACGTGGAATAATTCCCTCGGAACGCGTGGGTTGGTAACTGTAAGGGGTAGAGATCACTCTCTAGTTTTTATTTTGTTCATCTTCATCATCTAGATGGTTATTATAACTGCCCACCTGGAGTTTCACTTCTATTGATTTCGTTTTGTTTCCATTCACGTCCATTTAAACAACTTGTACAACTCAATAAATATCTAGACAATAACAAAGTTAATTACTAATTACTGATAAGCAGCCTGATAACCATTCTTCCAAAAATATTTTTGCCAGTTTTCTCTGATATTACGTGACGTCTAGTTTGATCGTGATAGTTGTCAATTGAATAAAAGTTTAAAAAAATATCGCTAGGATTACACAGCTGTTGTATACAAATGGAAATACGAGGGAAGAGTTTCTTTCCCATAATCTGATTCTCTATTTTTAAAATAGTTGAATATCTATAAAGCAGTAGCAATATTAATAATAATTGATTCAATTTGAGATAATAATTTTGGAAAAGAGATTTGCCTGGTGGGGTTAGTGCTACATTTTGGTTTTGTGAGGGTAAGCATGCAGAGAGTGAAGAGGCATATTAATTTCGGTCTAAAAACTAATTACGTTCTGATGTGTCACTGATGAAGGCTAGACTATATGCCGTGTTATATCAGCATGTTCCTTTTGTTGGCACAGTTGTTGATGGCGAGACGGGAAGTATGTACAAGATAGCTACATTCTATTTGGGCACCCATTATAGTGCCAAGCCTATTACACACCAGAAAAACAACAACATCACGGTTGCATCAAATGATCAACCGCCAGAGTAGTCGGCGACTAGATAGGTACGATTTCCTCTACTTTTTACTAGACTTCCATTCGTTTTTGGACCAGGAATGAATGGGAATTCCGAATATAAAATGGGAAATCTATTTTAAGCCTGTTTTTATCCTCATTAAACGGAACCAACAAACAACATCCGCCCGTGTGTGCGCCAATCGTATCACAAAACGGCGTGCTAAATGGTGGTAAAGATATTTTTACGTGGCACAAGAGACTTCTCAAAAAATAAAACATAATATCATATACACCGCGTTTGTATGTGTGCGTATCTATTTTGTTTTGTAATAAAAGTTAATTTACTCTGTCAACGGCTGTGTATGTATGTGTGTGTGGGGTGGAGAGATACTATATTCTGTTTGAGAGTAATAAAGCAGAGTGTGGAGAAATTTATAGGGAAATGGCTGACTGTAAGCGTACGTGTAGTGTACAGGCAGAACGAAAAGCGGAAGGAAGGAAGAAAGGTTGATATGACACATACGGTTCGGTTGGTCGGTTAATGGGCTTCAGGAAAAAGGATTTCTGTCGATTTGACTGCTGTTGTTGGAGAAGAGGGGAAAAATATGTGTATCATTTGTGAGATGATTGGAACGATCAGTGGGATCCCAATGCTGACGACATGTCTGCTAGGCGTGAACCCATACATCCGCCTGGAAAGCTCCATCCTTTGACAAAAATACATTTTCATTGAGAAAATGAGAGAGAAACCTGACTTCCGATAGATTTTAGATATTACGGTCTTATTTATATCAATCTTTATGAGTGCCTATTACATGTGTTATTGCTCTGTAATTTTTTTTACACTAGTCTTGTTATTAGTAGCTCTCTCCATTCATAAAATTGTTCTCTTAAAGTGACGACGATGACATTGACGAACATGTTGTTGTTCCCCAGTAAAGTGAAGCAGCTGCCAATAATTTTATGCCTTCTTACTCTACCAACTAGTTTGCCTTTAAACATCTCTCTCGTTTGCATCTCTGCCTATATCAGGAAAATGCAAAAAGAAATATGTAAATAATCATAATGTAAGAAGTAAAATTGTGAATGAATTTGACACAAACAGGACGTGTCTAATAAGCCAAAGATCGTATTATAGCTTCCTTTGGGACACAAAGCGTTTGAGTAAACAACAACTTATTTCTCTCTTTCTCTCTCTCTCTCTCCATCAATCTGGATCACACTGAACTCTTTTTCAGCCACGAGTGCCGGAGATTTTTATATGGTCTACATTCATGCATTTTGTTATTCTATGCTAGTGGCAATACCTACATTCATAAACATTTTTACAAGCTGGCAGGATATTTGTGAGAACCTTGGAAAAATCTTGGTGATCGTCTTATTATTATTATTATTATTTTAAGGAGCATATGCTGAATCGAGTATGGATGTCCTTTCTAGTGAGAAAATGCACGCATGGTTAAGTTGACTTGTTATTACTGTTATTGCTTTTGTAAAATCACCATCATCGTTTGTCGTCATCCTCTTATGAACAGGATGGGAGACCTAATAGGAAGCAGCGCTGGTAGTAAGAGAGGGAAAAATATGGAAGTGAAGAGCACTCGTTGAGAAAAAAAATCTGTGATAGCTCAGGTTTGGCACGAACACACGATGATTGACTTATACACGTAGTTTTATATGTTTGTATGTTTGTCTGTGTGTGTGTACACTTAAATTACTCACTCCCACGAAAAGCTATTACTTTTGTACATTTTCCTGTTCCAAAGAGTCATAATGGATGGAGATGTAGGTATAGAGAGCATGAGATTTGTATGCGTAGTTAGTTAGAAGTAGTGGGAGTGTAAGTACATGGACCGTAATCATCATTGATCTATATTGGCAAGCTTTGTTATTCAGTCTCAAGGAAAAAAGTACATTCATTAGTTT
>JAHZNB010004972.1:0-12282 GCA_027744295.1 Callyntrura guangdongensis
TTGTTTAGGAATCTTTGTTTGTCTTGTATAATTTTTCTTTTAATATTCAGCGATTTCATGGTAGCACATATAGCACGGCATTTATCAGGGAGAAACTTTCCAACTCTATAAGCATCTTCTGTTTCAATTTTTTCTTTCATCACCTTAGATAAGAGATCATTTACTTGTTGCACAAGTATAGAGTTATCAATGTCTTCGTCTGGCACGTCTTGTAGAATTATGTTTCTTTCGTGAACTTTTTTGTATAGATTGACAAAATCTGTTTGTAGTTTTTGGTATTTTGATTCAAGATTGTTGTATGACTTATCAAGTCTGTCAATTTTTTGGTTTTGTTCTTTCACTGAACCAGTTATTAATTTTTCCATTTTAGTGATACGCGTGTCAAGTTTTCTGGATAGAACTTTTTCAATGGAAAGAGCGATTTCTGTAGTCATCTTGTTTAGTTTTTTTTTTCTTTGTCGGGGGTTCGTCTTTTTCAGTTTCTGAGTCCATTGTTTCTTCCATTTCTGAGTATATACTCTCGTCAGCATCAGAGTTGTCTAGTGTAGATGTATCATTGTTAACAGACATGTTGTATGTTACTAGTTGAGTTTACAATGAGAATGAACAAGCACTGTACACTTCACAATACGTAGAATGTAAGGTAGATGTAAATGAGCAGCTCTGTAGCTTGAGAACCTTTCTGGCTGAAGGACTGAGACTGACTAATAAAGACTGACTGACTAAGAGTATAAAGTCCAAGGAGTACCGGAATATCAAGTTCTGATGTTTTTGTGGAGAAAGGTACTCAAAGAAATAATATACTGAATCCATATTTCTATAAATTGCTAATGGGGTCATCAAGTACCCAGCGAGTATCAAAACCAATGTCAGACAGTACACAAGTAGTCCGTATTTGTCGGCTGTCTTGTCTCCTTTCATGAGTTTCCGGATCTCTGAAATTTTTTAATTTTTCTATCGACTCATTTATCATATGACATTATATTCAAGCACCAATTTTGTTATTGATGTAAACTGATACCAATAATCTTTATACAATGTGTTCATGATACGTAATCTTATTCTTTAAACTAGTTATAAAAGCGTCAACTCCTGCATCACATCTACGCTATTCCAAAACAAGTTTTAAACTAATGAGGTTGTTTTAAAAACAAAAAGCAGTCAGATTTAGATGTACACATCTTTCTACTAGATTTTGATTTTGTAAAAAATAAAATATTACATAAATTTGCAGTAATAGATTACCTTGAACCAGTAGATTTGTGTGACCAATAGTTTTGTCAAAGATTACTGGTGCCGGACTACATCTAATACAACGTTGAAATTGCAACATTTGATTTATAAATAACCACATTTCATTCTTCCATTTGTACAAAGTCGCATAAAGCTGTACGTGCAACAAAACTGCTAACCCTACATCTAACGAGTAAGTGCAACACGAGTAAATGTTGGTGCTCGAAATCTTGCTGGCATACGCATCGGTAGATAAAATGAAATTGACAACTGAGCAAGAACAAAACGGGAACAAAACTTGAGAAATACATCCACGGTATTTTACCGCTCTTGTCAATCTTGTATTGTCCATTAGGCAAATCAATCGTTACATAGTGCGGGTACAAAAAGAAACCAAAGCAGGCAGAATGCAAATCCAGAGCCTTCCAGTAGAGTGGAGTGGCCATTTATAACAGCTTTGATAAAGGAAATGCTTTTAAATATTAACTTGTAAGTTGTATTTATAACTTTTTTAATATTCTCTTGAACATGGAATACGACTTGATTATTACTAAGTTTTATAACTTTCTAACTTTCTAGTTTGAGTACTTACATGGAACTAAGCAAATAAGGCAGACATCTTGTAAGAGTAAAGCATCGTTATTTACGACTGTTCTGCAATTTTGGGGTATTAAAGTTGTCTCTATTTTCCTGACTATATCTAAAGATTACAGATAATTTAACCGTTTTACTAACGTCTCCGCCTTCAAAGTCGTTTTGTTGGCGGGCGGACATGAGTTAAATGCGAATGTATTTCTTATCTTATGTTACCCTGAAAAAGGTTACATTTTTGCCAACTAATAGGGTATTCTATGGGTTATCAAAATTTGAATTAAAATTGCCTAAATTTAGTATTCTGACATCGTTGGACATTTTCAGCGCAATAATACTACATGTATAAATACGAAAATCAGTTTCTGCATTACCAAAGTTGAACTTTAAACTCCCCTGATATATTTAATTAAAATATATCTTTCACCGTTTAATGGAGTTAATTTTAAAGTATCTTGGTCCGTATTTAGTGATGGGGGCACTTTTGAAAAATATTTTGTTGACTGCCATCATTGTTTTATCTGTAGGTACGAATTTAATTTTTAACTAATAATTGTAGGTTACTCTTAAAAATCTTCTGTTATACAAATGAGTTGGGTATACATTCCGTTATCAAATTTTGAATCAAAGTAGTTTTCATACTATTCAAAACTCTTGCGAACTTTGTTACTTACCACAATACTAACAAGGATACCGTTTTGTTATGAAAACGCCAATTCAAGGATACTCCACTAAGTACGATGCATTTAGACCTCCTGAATCCATTGGTAACAATTAAAATCCCGAATGGTCACATCCACGCCCGCAAAAACAAATTGACGACCAGCGCACTTCCCTTTGTAAGAGGTAGTATCACTAATACACTACCGCTCAATACGCAAGTACATTAACACACACGAGATTTTTCTCCATATTCTCTATTTTCTACAATTTTACTGACGTTTAGCAATCTGCTACGTCATACAATAAACAATGGCGCGATCTTAAAATTTGAAACTTGAAACTGAAAAAGGTGTAGTTTTCATTAAAAAGGTAACGTCTTTTTCAGTTTCATGTTTTAAAATTTAGGATCACGCCATTGTTAATTGTATGACGTAGCAAATTGCTTGACGTCAGTAAAATTATAGAAAATAGAGAATATGGAGAAAAATCTCGTGTGTGTTCATGCAGAGGCGAAACTACGAGCGTGCCAAAGCGTGATCGTCACGCGGGCCGGGCCCCGTAGGGGCCCGGCCCCTAGGCTCAAAGCACCTTTTATTAACGAGTAAAATTACAGTTACTAATTCCTTTCCAACTAGCTTCTTAAAACTTTGTACATTGTTCGTGTTGTTACCACATTTATCTTTCAGCATAATTTTTGCATATTTCCCTACCAAAATGAAATTTTCCTATAGGTCAAGCGTTTCCTATTAGAGAGTCTATTTCCTATTACCGGGGCGTATCCAAAATCTTTGACCAATAATAGTTAGCTAATAATTCTATATGTTAAGCATCGCGGTCAAAATGGTTTCTTTTGAACTTTCAAATGATATGCCACTCCAGGACTATGTTGTTTTGGAGAAAAATGTTGGCAATCCACATCAAAGACATAAAATTTTACGTTTTCAATGTTTCAAATTTTGGGGGTTTTAAAAGTAATAAATCAAATTTGATAAAGCGTATCTAGTCGTAAAATGCAGCAAATAAATTGCATATTATTAGATAGAAGAGTTTATGGGTTTTCTACCAGTATGCTACTTGGTTAAGGATTACTGTCGTGACAATATCGGTGTCAGGCCTAATATCTTGGACACCGTAGGCAAATAGTCGACAGAGGTTATCTCTAAAGGTACTTCATTAGCATGCATGTATTAGAAGCTAATACATGCAACTTTTAAAAATATCAGATTGAATCAAGGAACTTGAGTAGTTAAGTCGGTTGAGTAGTAGTTAACTAGTACTTGGTCCTGAGGCCGGTGACATTGTAATGGTTGCTAAATAATGCATTACTTTTGTTGTGCTGCTGCGTAACCATGTAAGCAGACTTATAATGAACCCACCTGGCCCAATTTTGTTTCTTAAATAAATTATATGCATGCGTATGACGACAGTTAACTCGAATCAAATTTTAGAAAACTGGTAAAATGCAAATAAAAGATTTCGATATACGAGGCCGGCATTCCTCACCATAAGCATGTTAACGCATGAGTGGCATTTCATTCAAATGCCCTTCAGATGCACTATCTTCATGAATTCTTTTGACGCACAGTAATTTACATTCACGAAAGAATATTGCCAATTGAAGACTGGTTAACAAATTTGGCATCGCCCTCGTTTGCATATTTTTGCCTTGTCATATAAGGTATACTGCATATTTTAGCTTTAGGAAAAGTTCACATCGTACAAATGTTGATGTTACGTGTCGTTGGAAAACACAGGAGAGTCTCCGTTGTTTGATTCACCTGTCACCTGGCAAGCATCTATTTGATATTCAGGGGCAGTATTCGAGTCTTATAAAATGATCTTCGTAGTTACACGTAAAATTTGCTGCTAATTAAAGAATTTGGAAATTATTACCAGAATTTGTTTCAGTACAACTTCAATGACAAAGACAACTTCGACGCAGACAATGATTAGCCAAAAATAAAGTAAAACATATTGTTTTATACATTTCTGATTTCATATTGCACGTATTTATTAACTTGCTAACAACACCCGTTCTCGAACAGAAAAAATGCGACGAATTTTAGTGTCCTTTCATGTGGGTCAAGGCTTGGGTCAAGTCGGCTAACATAAGTTTTGTTGGTTCGTAACTCATGTACTAACATTCAGGTACCGAATTCATAAAAATTCTAAGATAATTCTAATTAAAAAAAAATTCCGTAGCAGCAAGTAAGAAGTGACTCTGTAAATTCTGAAAATGACAATTTTGATCTCATGCTTTAGCTAACTAATTAGTTGTAGGTTTGGAGCCCATGTGAAAAGGTGAACAAAATTAAGAAAAAAAATTACTTTTTAAGATAAAAGTTTCCTCAGAAAAAGAAGTGTTTAGAAGCCTACCAATGGGTTCTAAAGTCCATCAATTTGGTTAGGAAACGAAGATATTGAGTGAACAAATGAAGATATTTTACGCTAAAAATGAAATTCACCGTGGAATGAGAAACTTCGATGTATGGGTCTATTGCAACTGAACAGTTCAATTTTGCTTGAGACTGTAGCTGCCACATTTTTCGTGGTTCCCAAACCAGTCCATTAAATTTCAGTCCTACCGGTTAAGAACTGCAAAAATTATTAAGTTAAAACTTTCTTTTGGAATGAAAAAAAATCTTATCGGGTTTAAAAACGGTCCAATTGGTTTTCAGACATCGTCTAACGTATTTCATATAGGTTCAGAATTCCTGTACCAAATTTCGGTGGATTCTGTTAGAAACTTCTGATTTTAACCTTACAACCGAAACTACCTGTGAAAAGAGACGTTAAGAAAAGTCGTCGTAAAGCTTTTTAAAATGACAATTGTTGGTCAATACTTTGTCCAAACAGCTTTTAAGGCACCCAAACCACTTCACCAAATTTACGTCGAGTCGGTCAAGAATTAAAATTTTTTCAGTATTGAAATTAAAATTTCAGTAGGATTATGAAGTATAGGTAAGCCCACTATGTATAAAAACAGTCACTACTGATTCAGCGTGTTTTCGTGGGTTCAGAATACCTGTACCAAATTTGAGCAAGATCGGTGAAGAAATAAAAATATTGTACGTTAAATCCAAAAACTGCCAAATTTGATTATTGTATTATAAGTGAGTCCAAAAACGAATATTTAGCCTTTATATTCTTAAAGGCACTGAAATTACTGTACGAAAATGTATTTGAGTCGGAATGGGACTGATTATTTTGTATGTTAAAATTACGTTTCCCGTATCGCGTCTGCAAATCGAAACCTTGAACCAACACTTCGGATATCATATTTTTGATGGGAGCAGAACCATAGTCTGTGGAATAGGAGATGGGGGTGGTCAAATCTTCCCTGAGCTCCGCAATGAGGTTAAATCGTATTAAAATCCAATGTCGTTAATATGCGGTAAAAAACTGGTTAGAAAATAAAGATTTGTGTACGTAATCCGAGCTATGACATCCTTAGCAACGTCTCAATATGCGTGCCAAATTTGGTCATTATCGCTTTAAAACAAATTATATAGGAACGTACAAGCCGACAGACACGTAAACAGAATTTGAGTTTTATATATAAAGGGTAGCTGATAGAACCAGAAATTATGCGATGAAACTTAAGTTCATTTCATGTAGACTACTTTTGGCTCTTGCAGTTGGCTAACGTAGTTTATGACAGCCCAAATTTACTGTACAAAGTTTTAACTGAATTCATAAAGAAATTAAGGTATGTGTTAGCTGAAAACAAAACTTTCTTGGTAGTATTTAGAAGTGGCCCAGTTAGCCCTGAAAATGTTCATTTTGGTACCACACTTCGAGTAATCCATCGCATGTGGGTGTAGCACTGATAAGAAAGGATAATTTAGAACGTCAAAAGTGAATATTCTGGTTAAGTGACAAGATTTGACCTTATCGCGTCAAAATATGATCATTTTGGGTGGAAACTTTGGCCAAACCAAATTTGTTTGTCACCCAAGCCACTGCATCAAAATTCAACCAAGTTGGTTAGAAAGGAATATTTTTGTTCGTTATGAATCAAGTTTAATATTGGAATATTATGTTGGCTTACTTATTAAGACTTGATTGACAAAAGTAGCCCAACTGGCTGAATATATTGAAATTGTTTGTCAAACCGTTGACAAAAACCTTTTTAGGAGTCGTCTTCATATGTGTCCCAAATTTGGCGGCAATCGATTCAGAAATGATGATATTATAATGGAACACACAGACATACATACACACATTTACACTTATAGATACGGAATTCAATTATTTTCGGGGTTTACCACGTACTCCCAAAAAATACCCGATCCCCGGAAACTTGGATTAAAAAATTTGCGCACCCCGAAAAAATATTTATTTCCCGGAACGTGAAGGAAAAAATTGCGTATCCCGAAAGAATACTTTTTTCACGAAACAGGCAACAAAAATTTGCGTACTCGAAAAATATATATTCCCCGGAACGTGGACCAAAAATTTGCGTGCCCCGAAATAAACATAAATCACAGATCACGCGGGCCGGGCCCGACGAAGTTTCGCTACTGTGTTCATGTACTTGTGTATTGAGCAGTAGTGTATTAGTGCTACTACCTAATACAAAGGGAAGTGCGCTGGTCGTCAATTTGTTTTTGCGGGCGTGGATGTGACCATTCGGGATTTTCATTGTTCTATCTATTCAAGTATTCATCTCTCATACTCAGTATTCATCTATTCTATCATATCATTGTTTCATTATCTATTCAAGTTTTAAGCAATGAGTTTTTACCGGTACCGTTTAATAGATAGTAGGTATGTTTGGTAAGTTTTGCTCAAGATCTTGCTTATTAAATAATGGAGGGGAACTTTTAAAAATAAAACGTCATCCTTTTAATTATTCAGATGGAGGTATATAGCTTTTATATATAAATATCACAGAAATAGTCTATAATTTTATTTAAACTATAACTGGAATTCAAGTATAACCATTATTAAAAAACTTTACAAAATCTAAAAAGGGACACTTTGTCTGGAAAGTTTAATTAAATTGTTCAGTTTTATTGTTAAATAACATGGGAGCATTTTAACAAATTATTAAGCATTTATGTTATATGAAACAAAGCTAAGGTACTACTAAAGGTAAAGGTAAAATTAAGGTCCATTTATCTTGCAGTAAAGATATGCTAAAAAACAAGGACTACCCACAATTTTTACAATTAAAGTTGTCTAATGTATCTAAAATTTAAATACATGAACTAATTTTATATTATATGATTTCCGACAATAATATAACGATGTGTTTCAGGACGGTATTGTTATTTTAGTGGATGAAATGAAACTGTAATTTGTTAAAATATTCTGACAATACTTACTATATTTAGAATCTCCTTATCTTTTTAATGATTAAACAAATAGATTTTAGCATTTAGTAAATGCCGCTGAATAATTTTGAAAGATCAATATTGGATAGAGGGTCAGCTTCGGAATAACTATTACGAAGGGAATTTGTATATTCATGAAAATATTTTGCTGGCTGCCATCACTGTTTTAGGCACGAATTTAATGTTTAAGTTATAGTTGTAGGTTTTTATGAAAAAATCCTCTTTTACGTCAATTATTTGGGTATACTTTCCGTTATCATATTTTGTATCAAAATAGTTTTGACAAACTTCAAAACTCTTTCAACCTGGGGCGTTTTCAGTAAATTACTACAAGTGTAAGCATGCAAACAAACTCCGCTTTATTATCCTGTTATCTATTCAATTTTTAAACAATGAACTTTTACCGGTGGACCTTTGGTAGATAAGTTTAGATTATGGTAGAAAACCTTGATAAGTGGTTTCGGGCAGTTTTGAAATTAAGTCCCATTATTTTGTTAATTTATGTGGTGGCAAACCGTTTTCAAATATAAGTATCATGCGAATAGTCTTTAATTCTGTTTAAACGATAACAGGAATTCAATAACTTTTAATAACAAACTTTGAGCAAGTAAAAATTAATCACTTTGTCTGCAGAGGTTAATAAAGAACGTTCAGTTTTATCGAAAAATAACATGGAAGCTTATTATTAAATTATTGCGTATTCGTATGACACAAACTTTTAAAACACTTTCAAATATCTTGCAATAAGTATATGTTAAAAAGAAAATCTACCCACAATTTCAAGCATAAATGTTTTACAACGTATCTAAAAGCCTATTACATAGAGTAAAATTATATTTTATTGCTATATTAAGGTCAGATAATTTTGCCACGAGTCAGACAACCATTTAATAATGTTTTAGGACGGTGATGTTAATTTCAATGGTTGAAATGGATATACAATTTGTTAAAATACACTTAACATTACAATAATAATTCTTTCAAAATCGAAAAAGTACTTGGAAAAAATTACTACTGATTACTTGAGAATTTTTCGTCATACTTACAAAAAGACTGTCCAACCAAATGAGTCATAAACCACTGAAAATTTTTTTTGACAAATCTTATGTGTAGATTAAAAGAAACTAAAATTACGTCCGTTTTCACGTCTTGAGCTTCAATTGTTGTTCCAATGATTTTAGTACCATAGACGATAAACGCATTTTAATGTACCATTTAAAGTACACTCTTTCACTCAAATTTTTTTATGGTTTTGTATATCCTGCTAAAAATTCCATGATTTTGCAGCATTAGGTTTTGTAATATTCAAATGACTTGAGTCGAGATATGAAACAAATCAGAATATTGTATAAAACGCAAGAAGTGTAACGTGTTTGCTTATTCAATACACGTATACATCCATTGGATTAGTTGTTCTATAACGCTAAAAAATCCACTTACCAATGCATGTAGATTGTTGCTGCCAGTGATTGAATTTTTCTTACCCTTATGTAATTGTAATTCCTTAAAAAAATTTATGACTTATTATTCAACGTACCTATATGCCAGCAAGATTTATTTTTTGTAAACTTCAAAATATACCAAAAATCTGCCGTGATAGATTACCTTGAATTAGTAGAGTTGTATAACCAATAGGTTTGTCAAAGATCGTCGGTACTATATCTGATCTCATGCCACGTTAAAATAGTAACATTTGATTTATAAATAGGCATATCTCATTCTTCCATTCATACCACATCGCAGAACTGCGCAAAAACAAAATTGGCACAAAACTTGAGAAACACATTCACGGTATTTTGCTGCTTTTGCCAATCTTGTATTTTCCGTTACTCAAATCAATGGTTGCATAGTGCTGGTACAAATTAAAACCAAAGCAAGTTTGAAGTTGCATGCAAATCCACAGCCTTTCAGTATGGTGGAGTAGCCATTTATAACAGTTTTGTTTATTGAAACCCTTTTAATATTAACTTTTATTGGCCGTTTTGATCGTGGTAAAGGTAAAATTTAAATTAGGTCTACTAGCTGCCTAGTAAAATGAGAAATGTTTTTAGTATTCTATTATATGTCTGTGCAAAAACTTTGTAATTGATAATTATTTTATGTGTGTGTTTTGGTAAGAAAAGAAATTAAATCTCTAATTTATTTTTTAGAAAAAACTTTGCCAAAATTTTATTATTAAATGGAATATTAAATTACAACAACTGCGTCTATTATGTACAAACTTAGATGCAATTCCCTCAAAAGGAATTTTACTAAGAGTTGTAAGTTATAATGTCCTAATTTGAGTACCTGCGTAGAACTAAGACAGCTACCATGAAACAGAAAATCATCATTGCTTGCGTCTATTCTGTAAATGTGGGGTGTTAAGGTAACCTGTATTTTCCAGTCATTATTTAAAAATACAGATAACCAACTTAACCGTTTGGCCGGAATCTCCGAATTCGAGACGTGATGTTTTCCTGCCAAAACTGTTTCCCGATGTAGTCATATGCTCTGGAACGTATCTGAATGTATGGGAAATGACGGGAAAAGGTCATAGTGTTGTCGAGCCGAAGATAAATTAGTTACAATAAAGACAACTGGAGCAAATACGATGGAAGGTTAAGTTTACTCAGAAGTATTTAGAATTAAAACAAAAGGCCAGAAATAATTCTTTCCTTATGGCCACAAATTTCTTGTAACTAATACAAAAACGTACGTTCGTACTCTATTTCTGGTTTACCAACTTATGCTTTTAACTTTAGTTTAACTTGTGTAAACCCTCCTTGAACAAACATACATTTCCTGGAGCAATTTTTTGGGAAAAGAGTCTCTCAGTCAAACGACCGATGTGTATATATTCATTTACATGTTTTGTTGGCTGCCGCACATGTATTGGTCTTAAATTGTATTTTTACCTTGTATGTTAATATAAGTCTTATTTTTTACAATTACTAAGGTTGGCATTCCGTTATCAAATTTTGAATCCAAATTACTTCCACATAGTTCAAAACTCCGATAAAAGGAGACGGTTTCAGCAAAATGCTACATATGTAATTATAAAAGACAAACTTGCAGTAAAAAACTGAGGTTTTGTATCCCATTAAATTTTATTATATATATTTAAATGTTAAACGATGAGTTTTTACCATTTACATTTTCTAATACAAAGTTGGTTGAAGATTTTCATTGGTGATTGACGTATCTTTTAAGTTTCAATCATCATTTTTGTTAAGTCAAGTGGTGACATATCGTATTCAAC
Source organism: Callyntrura guangdongensis (assembly GCA_027744295.1). Classification (NCBI taxonomy): domain Eukaryota; kingdom Metazoa; phylum Arthropoda; class Collembola; order Entomobryomorpha; family Paronellidae; genus Callyntrura; species Callyntrura guangdongensis. Next base: position 11,068 of record JAHZNB010004972.1, read on the forward strand.
TGTAGATATTAATAATTCAATTCAATTACTTCTAACAACAAATTTTAAACACATTTTAATGGGATATTTTATCTGAAAAGTTTAACAAAAAGTGTTCAATTTTACTGATGAGTTCAAGGGTTTACCGGCGTTAAACCACCATGGTGAACTCCAACCAAGGGCCAAACTGCCACCATATGCAACTCTTTCCATGCCTAACTTTCCCTTAAATCGTACATATCAACTCAAAGTTTTGATCAATCTTCGCCTTAATTACTTAATAATAATAAGAAATATGCTCTGTATATAATCCTGTTCTATTGATCGGTAAAAACTAAATTTCAAATTTTCTTTTCGTTCTCATGATATCACACAAAGCGACAGCACAAATGTTTCCGTTGGCAAACAACGTGGCTGGAATAAGTAGCTTTTCATTGCCATCAACTAGGGATATACACAATAATGAAGACATTAGGTAAAATATATAAACCACCTTTAAGTCAAGTCAGAGCACTTGCAAATACGCATCGTTGATTGCCATTTGCCCAACAAGTACAAATTAATATCATACCACTGTCATTCTGTGTCAAAATATTCATGTGACTCAATAAATGACAACAACGGTGGCCTCTTTAACATGCGTCTTTATGTCCTCTGCTTGCCAATTCGAGTGTTTTCGTAATATTTTCTACCAGAATTTTGGGCATAGCTGTTTTTGATTGACGGACAGGGTGTGTATTTATACATGTAAAAATGGTATATGTAAAAACATGGATAAATGATCAATACATATTGGTACATAAGTACAATACGTTACTACGTACTATTCAACATTGGTCTACGAACCATCGCAAAATTACGTGCAAACCGTTTTCACCTACGTATCCAGTACCCCACCAGTTCATAGTTTCTGCAAAAAAACTATTTAATTTAAAGTGAAACAGCTACTGAAACGAAATACTTAATTTATTATTTTGAATCTGAAAACGTAAAGACATAAAAGAGTATATTTTTAATCTAATATTCTTGATATTTAATATGTAATATGATACGATAAGTAGTGGTGCTGGTGATTTTTGTTTTGCTCGTGACTTGTAAAGCTAATCTGATATGTTAAATTCAGGAATACATGGTGAATACAAATGAATAACTAATCTAGTCCGACGTTTTGATGCATGTTTACATGTTGTTGCTGTGATCGGATAGAGGTTAATTGTAGTTGTAGATAAATAAAGG
>JAHZNB010004973.1:0-11554 GCA_027744295.1 Callyntrura guangdongensis
ACTCATTTCTATAAGCTTATATAAATTTTAAGTTTTCGTCAAATATTTTATAAACCTTCATTTCCAAGATTGCATTGGGATATTTAATTATTTCTATAGTATTATTATTGTTCCGTATTAATTTGTTAACTTAATCCATTTAATACAATATTGTCGCGAAATACAAAATAACAAAATGTTATTGTATTCGTTTTTTTATTTCGTTCCAAAGTTCTTCATTCCATATCGAATAAATTAATCCCATAAAGTTTGGGATCCTTTCCTTCCTGTTAGTTGTCTTAATTCTATGAGCTTTATTCAGGTAAAGTTTTAACCTTACTTCCACCTCAAAAAATACCTTTACGCTATTTAGACCTAAATGGATTTAGATATTAATCAAGTTGTTTCATGAAGCATATTGAAATAAGTCAAGCAAGAGTACACCCCACTGGTTTAAAATCATTTTAGTTTCCAGTTGAGCTCCACCTAAAATTGGTGGCCACATATTCATTCCAGAGTCTTTCATTTTACATCACTGTTTTGTGGTTTCCCACATTTCAAAGTTTAAAAAACGATGAATACCAACAAAGTAGCGACGCTTGCTAGTTGCCATTATGTCCGACATGCCATTAAACACCCACATTATTATGTAGAAGATATACATTACATGCATACAACATTCAACATACGTTGTCATCAATTATATTGTGCCCTTATGCACAATAAAAATTGTAATTGAATCCGTTGTGGTAGGGTGCACACTAGACATACGAGTTAAAAGACTCACTGCCACAGTACATCAGCATAGAAAACGACGATGACGACTTTCTCTGAATGCATGATCGGATACAATACAATATATACATATTTTGCAAGTCAACTAGACTAACTAGATAACTGCACCTACACGACACAAAAAAACTCTGCTCGGGTAACTATGACTCACTAAAAATACCTTATTTATAAGGCAAAAATAAATGACTGAGATGGGTACAAGTACACAGTCAAATATAGTGTCTGTAAGTATGAGAGTGATTTCATGAACACAATCATCATCATCGTGTCTGCTCGTTGATTGGCTGAGATTGGTCACTTGACCAATCAGCGAGCAGACACGATGATGATGATTGTGTTCATGAAATCACTCTCATACTTACAGGCACTATAATTATAGAGGTTTAAGAGTATATACCACACTAAAGGTTAACAGCATTTAAGTATCAATCTTAAATTTTGTTTCTCTCCCTTCCTACTGATAATATGGGTATGTCTTTATCTATGCAATATTAATATGCAATATATTTATGTTCAATAAACTCAACCACAATTCATAAAAAACCAAAAGACAAACACTTTAGCGTTTGTAATATTAATAATAAAGATGTGCAATAATAGCATTTTTGGCTGAAAAATAGCACGTAGATTTTTTTTGGCTGTGTAGTGATTTGTCACAGTAAATCATGAAGAAGGCGTCTATGCGTGTGTGTAGTAAGTAATGTATGTAATGTGTGCTCGCACTACTTGTCATGTACTGTAAAAAATAGTAATTACATATAAATGGCATGTTTAGGTATTATTATTATTATTAATATTATTTTAATTAATTGTGTTGCTTGCTTTGTTATGTGTAGCAGCGGATTATTTAACTGTTAGTTTGGCGAATTGTGTGAATTGCAAAAAATGCATTATGCAAAGTATGCAACGCAATGCAAGACCGAGAAGTAGTAGTAGCAGTAGTAGTAGTATTGTTTTTGCTTTTTTGTTTCGTTTGTTTGAGTTTTTGGATGTAAATTCTTACTTTCATCTTCATCATTGTCATTGATTTTGATTTTAGGTATCTGACGATGATGATGATGTTTTGACGATGACGGGTTTTTAGGTAATGTTCGCCTACGTGCTGCTGGCTTGCGGACTGGCGGCTGAGTGCTAAAACCATCTGGACAAGAGCCATAAACTGCGAGTAAGAAAACAAAATAAACGGCCTCAATCCAAAAAAATAATAAATAGATTGTTTGTTTTTGTTTTGATAAACAAAATTAAGACACGCTTCATTAAATTACCAAGTCATTCATGCAAACTAAAAAAGTGAATAAATGCTAAATCTTGTGTATTAAACGTGTGCTACCGTGCTACTGCTAATTCATAACATTTAATAAGTAAATGATAAAAATTATAATGTGATTTGAATATGTTCAATCAAGATTGTCCCTTTGTTACGTTTTCGTTGGAAAGTAAAAGTTTCCGGGCAGTATAACGAACCAATACAAGGTGACAGGTTAAATTGCTGGAAAATAATAAATCGTATACGGTTAATTAAATATACTTTAATCAAGTGCGCGCTTTTTGGAAGCGTCATGTGTGCAAATACTCGCAGAGCATGGAAATGTTTAGCGTGAGAATATTTTTGTGATCAGTTCAAGTGCTTTTATATAAATCCAAATGTAAGTACATATGATCTATTCAGAATGATTAAATTCTATACACTCTGTTAAAAATATAGGTTAGCGAACAATAATTAGGTATGGATTTTAATTTTTAGGTTGAGTTACTACATTATCATATCAAAATAATCATCACAGTACGCTAATATTATGTATTATTCAAATATTATTGGCGTTATGGAGTATGGTGGTGGAAATGCTTATGTTATTACAAAAGCATTTTTTATGGAAATTTCAGAACATGACCTTACATTGATGTTCTAGAGAATAAACGTAGTGGTAATTCAAGTGGTTGTGGTGTAGATGTGCCGGTGTTTAAATAATGGACGGTGCTTACAATTTAAAGTTTACTTATTAGGTAAAAATATACATTCCCTTAAAGACTTCTTGTGTTGGTTGGCTGATGGGTCAGTAGCTTGCTTATTGTTAACTATTAGTTGTAGAGAAACCTAGACGGCTTATAATACCGTTAATTTTGTATTTTTTATTACTATTGTAGCATCTTCCAAGAAGTTGTATTTTCATTTCTTGTGGTCACTATTTTCGAGAGAAAAAGAAGATCACACGGATACAACAGGTATACGAATATGATCTTTTATAAAATAAAAAAACTTTNAACACCGTTAATTTTGTATTTTTTATTACTATTGTAGCATCTTCCAAGAAGTTGTATTTTCTTTTCTTGTGGTCACTATTTTCGAGAGAAAAGAAGATCACACGGATACAACAGGTATACGAATATGATCTTTTATAAAATAAAAAAACTTTACGCAGTCGGCAAATAGTATGAAATAAATACAAAGGTCAAAGTGGGTGGTAAGGGTATATTGATGTAAAGATAAGCTTGAAACAATGCTGATAAAGCACACCACGCACGCACACGTACACGACGCTTAAAGATACGAAATTTCGAAGTATTTAATGATGTATATTACAGAAGGGATATTACAGGCAGGAATTCAACAGCTATCCCCTCTATTACGGCTGCACGCGTCTGTTTACGGAGGGGAAAAACAGTGAACAGTGAAGATGGAGGGGTGCTGATTGTTTAAACACATAAAACATTCATATTGCTTACAATTTTAGCGCCCAACGGTGACGATAAAAGACAATGATCGTGACAATAGGATTACTATTTTACAGGAGAGCGGTGTAAAGAGTACTGCATGTAGATACTTATTAAAATCCCTGTTGTCTGTCTATATATAATGCTATCCTCAAGAAAATTAAAAACTAACTAGCCATAACAACGCGATCAGATTTCAAACATGTGGTTGAACTTTGTACCAGTGCGAATAATGGCTGGAATGCAGAGAGAACACATACTTCTACTCTGCTCGTTGACGGTGGGAGGTAGTGGAAAATATATAAAGGAACAAACAACAGTGCATTTGCTACAGAGAAGGGAAGGGCGAGAATACAAGAATCCCAGAGAGATGGGCATGTTCAAAAGAGCATTCAACGTGGTGTGAAAGAGAGAAAGGAGAAGAAAGCCAACATTGAAAGTGGAACAGCACACATGAAAAACATTTTTTTAGGAGGTGGTAGACAGTAGAGAGGTACGTACGTACAAAGAGGTAGGTCCCTAGTCATAATTTTGGAGAAAGGGAGGAAGAAAAGATGTGTAAATATTTATATACCAGACGACAGACAAACATTGCAGACAAAAATTATGTAGATATACTTACAACTTATATTGCTAACCAACTGTACATTAAAGAGAGCTGGAAAAACAAGGAACAGAACAAAAGACGTACATTTTTTTCAGACTGATGTAAACTAAGTAAACAAAACAAACTGAAAAGCTAAACACTAATGACGATCCTAAATAAAATAAAGAAGGGAGAAGAATTGAGTGTTATATATAGAGAGAAAGAAGTGTGAATAGACTCACCAGCATTCTTATCTAATTCAGCTAAAATCTTGTTATCCTGTTGTATTTTGGCTATGATTCTTTCGATTTCATGATTGGAAGCGATAGGATCATCAAATTGAAGAGACTTTTGAGAGAAGAGGATTGAATGTCTGGACTTGGTGTGCTGGACACTTGGAGCAGTGATGGTCACCTGGGTCAGATCAGTCACGGAAGTGCTGCGCCTCAAACGCTTCCTACCGTGTCTCAGAGGAGAGAATGAGGATTTATGGGTCCGCGGAAGCGAATGTGACACACCTGTTGCGACAAGCGAAGGTGAGTTTGGTGAGAAAGATGATTTGGAAGGGAATGTCTCATGCAACTCAAGCGATTTATCTTGTAGATGCAACGATCTCGGTACACCTCCACCTGACACATACACAGCGGAAGGAGTTGGATGACCTATGTGGCAGTATAATTATTGTATATTTATAATAGACATGATACTTTCTTTTCCCATTTTGTCTTCATGTAGTAGTAGTAGTAGTAGCAGTAGTAGTAGTGGTAGTAGCCAGGCATATAGTTGAGAGACACACAGAGAGAGAGAGATATATATATATTATATATAAATTTATATAAGGAGATGCTGTGAGCAAATTACTAGTTTAAATATTTAAAAGTGATATAGAGGAGAGAAGTAGTAGTTTAGCAAGAGAGTATACAGAGAAAGTCGTTTTTATCTCCCTTCGTAAAAAAGGGGGAAATAGAGGAAGACGACGACACGATACACGATCGGCGAAATAAATAAAACAAATTAAAGTTACTATTTTTCATGTTTGCTTTAGAAATTTTCTCTCTGACAAAAGCCTACACACAACTAGCTGCAACAACAACTACCTATGCACATAGAATTAGGTAACAATGTATTTTTATAGCGAAAATGCACACAACCATAACAGCAAAATAATGCACAACTATACAGAATAGTAACAATTCGTCTCCTCTACAACAACAACAACAACAATAATAACAACAACGACAGCATCAGCAATGAACATGATCAAGAAGTACAACAGCAAAATAGTATATATGTATGTACTTCACAGAGAGTTCTACAAAAGTTTGATGATGATGACAGTCTACTATACATGCTGATGCGTTCTAGGAAAAATAAGCCGCTCGCTTCTTGCACAAGATTAGTTGTATAAATGAAAGAAAAATCAGTTGTATAATAATGACATCATCATCCAACAAAACTAGCCAACTACACACGAACGACACGGCAATAAGACTGGTTGAAAAAGAAAATAAAGCTCCCACTTTGTTCTGTAGAAAGCACACACAGGAAAAAATCGACCGTATTGGGATAACGACAACAGCAATAATGATAGCAGTTTGATAAACTTAATTTTTTTCAAAGGAGTTCATTAATTTTTCATTTAAAATTGTCTTCTTGCCGCTGTATTTTTTTTTTAAAAAACTTCCTACGAGAAACGTCAATATTGTAACTATTTTTTCTGCATGCTTTGCGTTTGATAGTTTGACAAGGTACTATACCTATTTTGAAAATCAGCTAGAATTATAATACTACTAATTATATATACTGCTCTAGGAGCGTTGCACGCAACAACATAGTTAACAACAACCCAACAGCCATTCAACTCGACACTCCCCCTCCACACATGTATACAAAGGAGTTACTCAGATATTCATCATTATATGTCACCTTTCTTCGTACGTTGTCAGTTTTGTATTGTTTCTCGGTCAATGCTTTACCCTTTTACAAAAATACGTTTCATTACCTTATTTTCTGGCAATGTGTACAATATTAGAGTCGTGGTATACCTTGTTGTACTCTTTTATACACAAGAACATATTTTGCAGTAGAATGAATAATGAATGTATGTATAAATCATTAAATCATGTGTGTGACTTGTAGAACTAACTTGTTGATAATAAACTGTTTTCCCATTGCAAAGAAAGTTACGATTGGCAATACGATAATTGTTAATTGGATCTTGAGAAGACAGTAAAAGAAGGGGGAAATTAAACCTTTGGGAAATCGTTTTCCCTACCTAGGTGTGTTGCTAGTTTCCGTAATGAACTGCTAGGGGAAAAAGGGATGAGAAAATATAGAATGTAAATTAATAACGTTTTCCTTTGGAAAATGTCTAGCTAAAAAAAGCCCGAGTATTTTATGTGGGTCGGTGGTAGAATGTAGTATCATGTTGCTTCTCTCTGAGAATGACGCAATGCTTACACTAGTGCACAGTGTTGCTTTTGTAGCTTGATTTTAAGCCTTTTTTCCGAAGAAATCACATCAAAGCAGCGTTTTACTCGGGTATTTTTCAAGTAACTTAGGGACATTAAGTTGGTTTTTCTTGTAGAATTGCAATCTTCTACCCAAGAAGATGAACAATTAATTCAGGTATTTAAGTTAATGCTATATCCTGTGGAAAATAGCACACGTAATAATATTATCTTGTGATGATGTGGTGCGATGATGATGACGATAAGAATAATAATAAAATTTTGTAAGTAGGATGTATGTAGTGAATGGATTCTTTCATATTGTCATCAGCCATGTTGAACTTTCATGTGTAATACGGTATTGTGTGCACGAATCCCTGGTATTCAGAGACTAGCTTTCTACCGATATTACTTTCTGGTTGCTTTTCTACCCCTTTCTATAAATACCTATTGGTACTTAAGTAGGTAAGTACGTCCTACGCTTCATTTCATGAATCCTTTTTGGCGGATTTTTTTTCTCATTCCAAAATTGTAAGCGCTGAGTAGAATGAAATGAGAATGTTGACGTATTTTGTGGGTGATGCCCACACACAGCATGCGACTTTCCCGTAGAACCTACACAACTTTATCAAAAGTTGTCATGGAAAATCCATGAAAGATGAAACCACAATCATATTTAGCAAACTACTTTGTGTCCCTGAGTACCTACTTGAAAGGGAGAGAGAAAGATGAAGAGAGCTTTGCTTTCATGTAGGCTTCCATCATACGTGCAGGTTATTGTAATGGGTTCCTAATCTCTTCAGTATCCCCTCCCACTGTGTAGAAAAGAGGGATTCCTATGATGGTATAGTTTTTTACGCAATCGGATATTATTCTCTGTAATTAGTAGCGCAAGTGAGTTTGAAGAATCCACTCACACACACACACACAAAGTATTATCTTATACAATTCAAAAATGATGCTATTAACCTAGGGTTTGAGTGAAAGCTTAAAAATAATTCAAAATAAGAGAAAACCGTCGTAGTAATAGTGACATTAATTATAACAGAGGGCATCACAACAGCAGTTTGACAACAAGGATAACAATGGAATTGAAATTGTATATTTATGTCATTTTCTACCAGAAAGGTAGTTATTAAAAATGAGAAAGGAAAGTAAGGGGAAAATGAGATACTTACAAATTTTCATTTATGTTGTTATGATTCTCATGAAAAGTGTGGGTGATGGTGGTGGCTAGATATTTTTAGATTATCAGAAAGCAAACAGGAGAAAAAAAATAATCGTACACACAAAAAATGACGTGATATGACAATGATGACGATGACGAAGATAAACATGTTGTGCAAATATTACGTTGTATTTTTTAAGATAGAGAGAGAAAGAGAAAGTAATACGCATTGCTTCAAGGGGATAATATTGACGTGATCATTACAATGTGAGAAGAGATCGAGACAGAAAGAGAGAGAGAGATAAGTAGAAACGTTCAAGTATAAAGAATAAAAGTGAGATAAAGAGAAGAGAGAGAGAGATCGAGTGAAAGACGAGGGACTTAAAAAATAATAACGTAAAAATTGTTGAATCTACGAATTATGAGTAATGGACATAAAATACAGAAAAAAAACGTTTGAAAAGAAAAAACAACATAATACATTATAGTTAGATAAGTAGGTAATATTATAGTATTATTATTATGGTAGGTAGTATACATTTATAATATACATTTATTTTAATACGTTTTACATAGTTAAAATCATACGATTTCAAGCGTTTTGTGTGTGCATTTTCTCTACCTCTTGGGTAAATTCCAGTTGCATGATAGAGTGATTGATGTTGCTGTTCCAAAATTGCGTCCAGTGAAGGAACTACAGGGGTGGACAGTGCCGTAGTGCTCTCTCCTCGACTCAGAACAGAGTCTAACAAGCACAAGGAGTGAATCACTATAGAGACCATTCATACGTTCTTCCTCGTTCTTTTAACTTTTGTAAAAATATATTGTCATTAAATATACACAATACAAAAAAAGGGAGAAAAAAAAAACAGACAAGTGTCGCTCTGAAAATATGACGAGAAATATGTACACATATTGAAGATGTGTAAATACACTTTTTTTTCAAAAAAAGAAGGAAAAAAACGTAGGGATAGACTAAAAGGCTCTGTTTGTAGTAATAGTAGAAGTGTATATAGTATGGGGATGCTAGAGAGTGTAGTTGTGAGGGCAAATTTCTTTTATGGAAACCCCATCATCACAGGTGCAGTAGTGTTTTCATGGGTCATTTGGGTACAATCAAGTGCCAAAACGAATACTAAATTGTTAGTACTTTTTTATACACATAAAACGTACGTCATACACAATTGTTTCAACTTTTACGGCTGTGTTCTACTAATTCCACATTTTTAGAGCGTCATCATGCATTTGAAAGAGTCGTGAATCTTGTAATGTGCATCGTAAAAGGTGCTTGGCAAAGAAGGTCATATAATTTCTTTTCTTTACTGGATAAACAATGTGGTTTTTGTTGCTGTTGTTTTTTTTGCAGTTTTAAATGCCTCTAAAAATTTATACATGCATGTTGTATCTCTATTCGTGTGTGTGTGTACGCCGTTTTCTTAACGGAAAGAGAGGGTCTAGCAAGATTTTTAAAGTGAGTTCCCCCTCAAGAAAAAAATAAAGCTCGGGTGTTGTTGTGTATTACGTAGGTTGGCATGTTGCTCGTTGAAATTACAAGCAGAAGGAGGAAGTTAACGATCAAATATTTTTTATTGTCCATATTAAATCTCAGTTTTATCGTTTATCTACAACACATGATATTTATATTTTTGCTCAGAAAAGGTTACGCCATTTATTATGTACCCACCAAATGACGCGCTCAGCTAGCTCCTTTCTAGTGACAGCAAGCATCCGTTTTTAGTAACTAGCTCTCTGCTCGTCTGCTCATCTCACCAGCCCATGAATCTGCACACAGACGCTGCTCGTGTTCGCAAAGGCCGTTATCTTTCCAGTTTTTTTATGACGGGGCAATGTGAGCCGAGTGCTTGTACATTTCATAAACTTTTTGAATGACAGCCCCTTTCATATTTTTATTTCCTTTTTTCCTGGATCACCTACTGTTTTTCTTTAATGTTATTTTGCTAATAATGTGTATACTATTATCTGGTTGAAGTAGTCATCAAAACAACAATGTAAGTAATAAATATATTTATGCTTTACTTATCATGATTCACTTTTTTTTCTAATTTTACGCGTATCCAAATGACCTTTCTTAATACTACTGCTCCTGAAAATCTAACTCCATAAAAGAGTCGTCATCAGGAAAAAAGCTGGGCTAGTACATGAAACACATTTTAGGAGGGACTATCCTAATAAAAACTGTACTACCAATCAACCAGCACTGTGTATTATACTTAATCATAATGATAAAAAACGGCAATAAACTATTTCGATTGACTTTCTCGTCTAGTGTGTGTATGGATTGTGACAACAGTTTCATCATGAGACGTGCAGGGGGACAAAATTGTCTTTTGTGTTTTACTGCTATATATCCGCATATGTAATCAATTTTAGCAATAAAATGACTCGTTTTTATTATTACCATAGTTAATTCATGGTACTTTAACATATGCCAGTAAACCACGGCAGCAGTTACCTAGAACTAATGCTCTACTAAATATTTTTGTCTTTCTCTGGCTCACAAAAAGCTGCTGTCACGATTCGCTAGTCAGATATGTAAAAAAAAGAGAAACAAATTAAGCACACAAATTATGTGTGTTAAAGACAAGCCTTTTCATTTCTAAACAAATAAAGTCATAAAACAGTTTTCTCTTAAAAACGAGAGAAAAAAAAACATTAAGTCAGTAAACATTGTTCTCCTTCTTTTTTCTGTTTTAATGTCACGCGCTGCAGGATGATATTACTTTCGTTAATAGTAGGAGACAGATATAAGTGTGAATGAGTAGTAGTAGTAGTTGGATAAACATTGAATTTTTTATGCTTACTCAATGTTTGCACAATTAGGTGGTAGTATGCTACAGTATATAGAGATATACGGATATCTGAAAAAAGATTAAAATGTTCCACTCATACACAAAAAACGAGTCATTCCACGATGCACAAAACGAGCAATAAGACAGCTTATTTGACACGACAAAACTAGATTCTAGTTGGTACTTACTCTAAAAAAGTAGAGAGAGAGAGAGAGCTGTGATACAACAAGTCGAAACAAGTTGGAAAGTGGCTTCCCATATCTGCATTTTTTTATTAAAATTACTAACCAGAGAAAGTAGATGTTCGTCGGATGAGTTAGTACGTCTGGAGATTTGCCTAAAAGCAGTTCAATTCACGCTGCGTTGCAGATACATAAAGTTTTAGATAAAAAAAAAACAAGCAACCTTGGTGCACATATCAGGATAAATGGGCATTATTTTGTTAACTTTGCGTAACGTAACCTAACCTATCTTAACCGTCTCTGGGGAAAGTTGGGACTTTTAGATGGAATAACTGGAGCAACAGTTAATTATCAATTTTTCAAAAGGACATAGAATTATAAACGGTTGGAAGCGCCAGCTTGAATCTGCATTTTGGCAAGACTCTCTGGGTACTTGGTAGTGTTACATGGGGCAAACTCATTCAAATATCTGTCACGACGAGATTGTTTTCGAATTGTTGTATCATTATCGGCGAAACGTTACTAATATGATGAAAAGATATACAAGTCGCCATAAATCAGGGAACAGTTCGTTAGTTGCAATTATTACACTTTAACAACAGAGACTACCTAAGTGATTGCTCACACACAGCGGAAGAATTATATTAAATCTGGTATATAGAGGCGTCGTACTTTTCCATTTATATTTTTTTTTGTTAAAAGCACACAACCAAGTTGTGATTGGATTAAATGCTCATTAAAACTAGTTCTAACAAAAAGCCATCTAAGATTTAGGCAGGCTAAGTAACTTATCAAGGTTGACTAGATGGTATCATGTTTCTTTCTTTAGCACAACATCAGAGATTACTTTTATTAGACTTTTTTTGGAAATT
>JAHZNB010004974.1:0-15107 GCA_027744295.1 Callyntrura guangdongensis
CTACAGAATACAGCAACTGAAGGAGATTTCGTCCAGCAAGGAAGTTGTTGAAAATATAGAAAGAATTTTTTTCCATACTGAAGAAAACGTATGCTACCGCAAAGTACTACAATGCGGGACTAAACCTGACATACACTCATATCATGAACAGTGGTGACGCGATGTTCTAATTGTGTGTATACTTATCCATGTATCCATTCCACGTTTTCACTTCCTTCATAATGAGAAATCTCTCTGTGATATTTCAAGCATATCATGGGTTACTAGTTTTTTCATGGAAGCTACTACGTACACAGTAAACTTAATCTGTCTTCGGAAAACTGAGATAAAATTTAATAATTTTGGTAGTCGAAGAATGTTTTATTGTACGGTTATAGCTGTCGTCAACGAGCAGTATGGTGCTGACTCACCACCTGCTTGTCGAAAAAAGAAGCTTGTAGATGGTTCAAAGTTGAAACTATTACTTTTTCCTTAGTCTAAACAAACATTTATGTCAGCATATTTTTTGGCAATAAAAATTCATAATCTGTACTAATGTGATTTAGACATCTCTGGTATGAAATAATTTTTCGTCAACCTGCAACCACGCATCATGTCTGCGATAGGAGGACCATAATTGCAGCCAAAGATCGTGAGAAAAGGAGGGACGAAAAAACCCTCGAATTAAATAACGACAGTCTTATCACTCACTCGGATATTCAAAAATACTTTGCACAATACATACCAGAGTTTGAGCTTTGTTATGGTTGTATTTTTTTAAATGAAACTTTACGTAATAAGTTGGTTTACTCTGAAGAAATTACGAAAACTTGAAAATCAAACAAAGGAATTTGTTCATGGCCACACCTGCAGTAATTGTAAAAGAGCAGCAACATTGTATTGTAACCACTCGCTTAACAAAAAGAGTGGATGGCCAGAGGAGGCAGAGAGAAAAACGCTTAAGCACGTATGTATGTAATAAAAACCGTCCCCTGCACACCAACATGGCAGCATTATTTTTTGGTATTATGAAAGGCTTCTTTGTTTTTGGTAGCTACATACTTGTGTACCAAATGTAATTACTACCACACAAAAAATTCTTATTTTAGGTAGTTTATCCAACATGTAGTGGTGGTGGTGGTGGTAGTTAGCGTTCATATTTTCCTCAACAGTTTACTCGTTAAATTTAAAACTATTAGATCTTGCTTCTTTCCTATCTGTCGTATTTTTGCTTCATTTTTAACGTTTTCTGCTCGTTTCTAACCTCTTGAGTCTCTGTCTGCCTTACTGCGCGGTACAAAATATTATTATAACATTTACAGTACATTACAGGAAACATTACCAAGCTCATAACAGTATGTTCATGATGATGACGAGTCATTGACGACGAAGAAAAAGGATGAGATTACCAGTCCCGCTACTTCGGTACAAAAAACGGTAGCGATGATGATGATGACGATGATCATTGTGTGGATTTTTGTGGACAATCCACTTGTGTACCGTTAAAATGAGCTCAAGTCGTTATTGAGAGGTTTCTTTATGGACTACCTGGGGACTTTCATAAAGAAGCTCATACACACACATACACATAACAAAGAAAGGAAAGGGAAAAATGAAGTTGGAAAAAATGAAGAAAAAAAAAGAAATTTCTTTCTTTTGCCTCTCTCTCTCTCTACTCTCTACTCTAAATGTATAAATATATATATATATCTTGCCCTTTTCTTTCTTTCCATTTCCATTATTGTGCTATTCACCAAAAATGTTTCCCGAATTGTAATGTACCTACGAACCTAATTGTGAGGAGGAAGAGGGGACAATTTTGTGTCTGACAGTTATGAAGGTTCCCTAGTAAGTTTTTTGAGTGGAAACTTGTTCTCAGTGTGGAATAACAGGGGGTGAATGATGTTGATGATCGTCATCAGTTGTAGTGGTGGTAGCAGCATCCACCTCATCTCTTTTCTACCACGAGAGAGAGAAAGGATCCACACACACATACACAATAGTAATAATAATGGAATGAATAAGAGTCACCACGCCATGCACTACTAGAACCACCACAGCGACATGGTCTTTTTATTTGGCGCGGTCTCTAGTGGATACATTTTTTGTGATCTTTTGTCGTTCTCGTTGTCGTCGTCCTCGTCGTTGTTCTCTTTACATCTAGAAGCACGATGATGATGATGATAATGATGATGATGACAAGAAGTATAAAAATTTGCTCAAGCAGATTGCTATGCTTGTTCCCAGGAAGAAAGAGAAAAGAAGAGAGAGAATAGAGGAAAAAATGTAATAGCACTTGAGTAACTTGTAGTAGACATGGTAAGGGAAACGGAAAAAAACTTGTGGTGAATGTGACTGCTTGAGAGAAGAATCGGAGAGCAAAAGCAAAAAATGGGATTAGAAAAGTAAGCAGACAGCAGCAGCAGGAAGTTTTCACCCTATTTACTCTTAATATTGTACCATGAAGGGTTGCCTTTTTGTGGCTCTCCTGCTTTCTATCTAATACACACACACTCTCTCTCTCTCTTTATCATTGAATGTCTCTTTCGCTTCGTAGCTTGGCTGGATTTCATCTCTGCGACAACAAGAATAACATGATGATGATGATCATCCTCCACCGCAGCAAACATGGTCATTACCAGGGAACATATGACGATCATCATTGTCACAATGAAAAAATAGATGTGTATAAAAATGCGGGCATAAAGGAAATAATGCGGGAATTGGAAAAATGGTCTCCTTTTCCCAAGCTTTGTTTTCTTATTTTTTGCAAAAAAATAAAAATAAATAAAATGTGGAGTTTGAACAAAATGTACGCGGAGACAAAACTTTTTTTTGGCTGTCTTCATAAAATCGTCATTCTACGTCGTCCTGGTGGGTACAGTTTGTTACAACGTTTATGTGTGCGTGTGTGTGTGGTTTCCCTACTTTTTCTCTTCTTTTTCTTTAGACAGGGGAAACAAATTGAAGACAATTCAAGGCAAAAAAGTCTACTGGGATGAGCACAGAAGAAAATGATGATGATGATGGCGGTGGTGACAGGAGAAAAAAAGAAGATGGAGGATGATCACAGAGAACACACAAGATGATGAAGAAAGACAAAAAAATGGGATGATGATAACTGTTTAGCTTGGCCGGGTGTCAACTGGCTTTGCCCTTGTGGGACCAGAAAAAAGGGGATGGATGGTGATGATCATCACCATCATCATCGCCAGGGAAGTAAATGAGGTCGTCTCACAAAATTTTTCAACTAAATCATTTCATCATCAAGACAATTCCAGACTAGCAAGATGGCAAGCTTCTTGAGAAGAAGAGGATGGAAAAGGAGTAGTTTTCCAAGTAATTTAGAATGTTGGCTGAGATGTGACCATTTGTTGGGAGAAAACAAGAACTAGGCTGACTAAGCGAAAAAAGGGGAGAGAGAAAGAGAAGATGGAGGGAGAGAAAGTAACAAAAATACGAGGGTGGAAAATTTCATGTCGAAGTTGGATAATACCGATTAGCGTCTTGTGTGTGAGCACTATATAGACTATTTTTTTACATCGGCTTGATTGTTTGCTTTTCAGTTTTCACTGTTGTTATTGTAAAAGCCCTCTCATAATTTTCTGATCGCCGTCAACGTCATCTCATGCTTCTCAAGTTTATAAAATAAAAGGGATATACCAACAGACTAATTAATCATAATTAAAGTTCTCTATGACCAGTGTTTTATGTGTATGTGAGAGAGAGAGACGGAGAAAATAAATGTGTCAAATAAGTGTCAAGCTGCTCTCAAAATGTTTTTACAACAACACGAAAAGTGAAACGGCCTGTCGTGTTGTTCTACACGGGCGGATGGGAGATGAAAATAGGATTAACACTGCTTAGATGATTGAGCAAGTTGTGGCAATGGCTGTGCGCCTGCTATGTGTGATGGTGGCTGAAAGATGACGATTACAACGACAACATGTCACTTCCAAGTGTAGTTGCTAAAGCTAATATTCGTTTTTTCATTTATGTCATATTATACTATTCTGCCGTCATTGGGTATTTCATGCTACGGCGGTGGATAAAAGAACAAACATTAATTGTGGTAAAAGCAAACAAGTAGCGCTGACGTGCAATACAATAAATACCAAGGTTGAACTTTAAACAAAACAAATGATTTCATCAATGAATCATATATTGAAGATCAGTAAACAATTAACATGATGAATACTATGACCATGAGCTTGTCATTTTAAAAAGAGTTTCTCGATAATTCAAGGAAACTTTTGCAGGCTGTGGGAGTTGCTTGTTTTATAAAGAATACGGTGTTTAACATAAGTTTAAAAATCATTGATGTATGCTGAACTAGTTTACTTGGTTTACTAGAACACAGTTGACGTGTACATTTCTTCTTATGATACCTTTAAGAATAACAAAGGTACGTAAAAACTTGATGGGTCTCATAGAATCGATGATGTTGGGTGCAATACAAATCTTTAGAAAAATACCAATGCATGTTAAATAACAATTCTATCTTGCATATAGTGTACTACTCTTTTTTGTGTATAAATTATGCAGTTCACCCAGAAGAGAAATAGGTGTATACTTTTAAATACTTTTAAACTCTAATAATACATTAATCCTTTAATAATACATTATTAAAGGATTTGACTTCTAAACCAATAGGAAAGTCTGGATCCTGAAAATGTAACCAATCGTAGACATGCTATCACGAAAATACAACGTCGCTATAAATATCATGAAGGAACAATAGTAAAAAATGTCAGTTGATAACGACAGCCCAAGTTTTTACATACCTTTGCCATTCTTGAAGGTATCATAAGAAATCTACACGTCAACTGTGTTCGTCTGTAATTGGTTTATTTATTTAAGCAAGATATCATAAAAATAAATAATTTTTGAGTGGTAATATGGTATTCAAATATATAACACATTAAGCATATAATATAATTCCATTTAAAAACGACTCTAGTCGAGCTTTGAAGTGCCTTACTAAAACCATAAAAGTTTAGCTATAACATTTATTGCGAAACAACATACTTCTAGACAATTGGCAATAGTCCACTTTGGTATTCAAGATATACAGTTTACTTCCTGCTATTTTCAACTAAAATTCTTAACTTTATCGGTAAAAGCAGGTGTAAGGACGGACGAACCGAAAGATGTATGAGTTTTATAAATCGCAGTCTTGATATTGCTGCATTTACTACCTCCAGCCACTACTACTGTACCAACAAAAGCTGCACAAGAGTCTATTTTGGTGAAGGATTTTCTCAGATTTATTTTTATACTGGCACCACAATCATCATCTTCATCACCACCCCAGCACTGTGGTCCGCTCCGTCAAAACACCAACCTACATCTTCACTACTGCCAAGAGAGCTTACTTAAGACGCCTTATCACAGGGTTAACTTTAATGCTCTTGGTTTTTTGTATTTTCATATCAAAAGCCAATAATCCTTTCTTTCTTAAATCTTAGATTCTCAAGGTCAGAGCACTGTACTCGGACATACTGTGTACAAACCTACTGACAACTGCTACGCCAAGATTCATATTATTATATAGGTACCTAATTTTCCAAGAAACAACGTCTCATTCATATTGTATCATTCCTGTCGCCTACTTTCTTGTTTCAACTTACCCCATGCCCTTTCCCGTCTCGGAAAGCGCAACATTAAAGCCTACTAAATAGACTGTTACATTTCTTGTAACAAGGAAAAGTGTAGGTGTATCGTTCAATCCCATTAGGCTTTTTTATGTTGCAAACATAAAAATAGCCCAAACGACGTGCAGCGTTCGCTGCACAAACAGACAGCATTCAACCTCCATTTTCCTACTCTCTCCCTCCCCCTCTTTATACATACCTACCTCACCTTCATCCTTGCCGTCATTCTTCATTCTTTCTAATAAATAAATACAACAAGAGGGAGTGGGAGTAGTTAAAAACGCTTTTATGATAATCACCATCAAAAACTCGCCCACACAACTCCACAAGACAAGAAACAGTAACACCGTGTCATCATGATACAACAGCTCCCTTCCTACAACTACTGGGCTGCTATCCCTCTTACACCACCACCACACCATGTTTATATGATGACGATGATGATGCTCATTCCATTCAGTAGTAGCAGACCCGAACCCAGATCCCGCTTCTTCTTTTCTCTTAACTCACAATTTCAGCATAATCACCATAACATCATCCTCATTCATCATATAACTAACTAGCTCAAACATTATTACGTCTTTATCTCGGTACAATGTGTTGTGCTGAAAGAAGCAGCAGTAAAATAGCATCTCTTCCTCTCTCCCTGTGTGAACAAGAACAAAACCTACCAACTAATGTAGCAGCAGGAAAAGAGGCAGCTTTTACAAGAAGCTCAGTTATCAACCTGACTGATGCTGCTTCTGCTACTGCTATACTACCAAGTAACGTTGGACGTGTGTATCGTGTCTTATTAAAATTATGCCTTGTTTAACGCTCAAAAAGTGCCTTGATGAAGACTGACAGACTGGGCTGTTGTATGAGAAATAGACCCCCCTCTCTCTCTCTCTACAACACCAAATACTGTACCCAACTAGTCAGCTTGTTTCTCTCGCGCTCTTTCCTCGGTTCCTCCTCTCCCTTTTACAGCACGCTTAATAAGCTAAAAATTGTTTATTTTTGTCGTTGTTGTTCTTGTTCTTCTGCTACTGCTCTATTTGTTTACAAGTTGAGTGGAAAGTCATAAATGAGAACGGCATTTATTTTGCAAAAAGTTTCAAGCCTCCTCGCGAAAAAGGCCAGAAGAGAGAGAGAGAGAGGATAGGAGAGGGTTAAAGTTTTTGTTGAACGAGTCGTAGTATTATTGGCGGCATTTGTTGTTGTAAATCATTGTAATACATATATTAAGATGCGGCGTTTTTGTTTCAATGCTTGTGGCTACCTATTAAGATTATGTCTCTGCTGTGTGCTATAAAAGCTTTTTAAGTTAATGGTAGATGGTTGTCAAAAGAGAAAAGAAATATCCGATACAAACGCTACAGAGATGTATGCTGTTGTTGGTCGCCAGATACACCATGAAGAATACGTAAATAGTTTGCATAAATAATAATAATAATAATAATAATAATATGTAATACCGCGAATGTACCCCTTTTAGTAGGAAAGCTGTGAAAAATTATTCGTCGCCTCCATCGTCGTCGTCGACGTGGGAATGATACTTGGCTCCACTTTTAACTGTGTACACAAGAGAAAATGTTATGAAATGATATTATTTTTTGTCTTTTGTTATAGATGTTGTGTTGTTGGGAAGACTGCCAGAAAATATAGTAGTACTAGTAGAAGCAGTGCAGTGTGGTTGGAGAGAGAATTGAGAGAACTGATTAAGACGATGAAATGAAGGAGAAGCAAATAAAATAAACTGTTCATTATTTTACTCTCAAACATAAAACAAGGCAGAACTTTCCAAAGCTCATTGTGTAACCCTGTCGTTATTATTATTTTTATTGGCATTATTTCTTGCAACAAAAACCATTATTATTGCTTAACCAATACACACTTGTTTCAGTTTACAGTTTATTATTCGTCCAAGGAAATCAGTCATTTTGCTTCCCATCACGTTACGTACGCACATCCAATTCTCTCCTCTGAATACAATTCCCCATGAAAAACACAGTGTGTCCTCAGTCCCCATCGTATGACGACACAGCAGATCCCATATAAATCTTAATTACACAGAATTCTTTCTTCTACCTACTTGTCGCAGAGAACTTTTTATTACTTTGCCAAGATAAGTAGTCCAAAAGTGGCTGCTTTTTTAATATCATTTTATTTGTAGCGTTGGGCTGCTGTCGCCGGGTTGTTTAAACGTTACAACATGTATGGCTCATATTTTGCCACTTAAATGAATAACGCGGGTAGTTAAATAATGTTTACTGTTTTATAAAGTCATCTTAAAATGATACCCCTCATCATATTCATACTACTACTAGCACGACATACACGTCAAGTGTGTTTGTTTGTTGTAGAGAGTCATTTCTTGTCCCGCTCTCTTCCGCTTACCGTATGAAGAATGCATCATTTTAACAAGAACTGAGACCACTGTGAGTGACAGCAACAAAAACAATTTTGTTTTGCTGGAGAGTTTAGGGATTCTGCCTCTTTCATTTTATCCCAGTAGTATTCCTACTTTACATGCTTTTATGTATTCCTCTTACAAGAAAGCCACAGAATTTGGACACTTTGCACACCACCACCACAACTACACAAAGAAAGTTAATAATAAAAGCAATAAAGTATGCATCCGTTGCTGCCATTTCAGGAAGAAAAGGATATACGTACAACTTCTCTAGAGACTTGCATGTCATAATGTCATGGACGCAGGGCTACTTCTGTTACGACTACGGTTACGACAACGGTAGTAGAGAATGTGGGTAAGTAAATGATCCGACTTGGAGTAAAGGTTGCACAACAGGACGACGACGAGGCGAGGGCGAAGGAAAGTATAAAGCTGGCTTTTTAAATGAAACATCATCATCATGTTGATCAACATTCGCCAGGTCCTGTCAGCTTTATCGTAATGACCACTCCGCCAACAGGAAAAACTTTTACCCAGTGCGGAGTGGGGAAACACTTTATGCCACCGTCCTGACAGCGTGTCTATAAAAACCGAAATATACTTTGTTTTTTTTTCGGTGGCCAGTATTTTTATGGTAAATAAAATACTAATATTTATTTACCACCACCAGTAATTTTCTTGTGCACTTTTTGTTTTCTTGTTTAGTTTTGCTCCCGGCTTTATGTAAACCTGTAGCCGGGTTGTTTGCCATTTTGGAGTAAGTGGGGGCACAGGAAAAAAAACTGCAGTCGAGAGGGATGCAACATAACATTACTATTTATATGTATACACCGCAGCCCTCTTTTAGTATAAGACTGTTGCGGGTGGGCTGGGGCTGTTTGTTGTACATTACGTTCGAGAGAAAGGTTTTCATTCAATTTTAATTATTGTGTGCGATGTGTACTCACAGTGGCGTGTATCCATTTATTTTTAATTCTTTTCCCTTGTGGTAGCCCATCTTGGATTACAAGTGGGGGTGGAGAAGCATTACTGTTATTAGCATCAAAAAGCAGTGGTGGTGGCAGCGTTGTCAGTCTAGACGAGAAGAAAGCGTCACTTGTCCTGTTTCTGTTTTTTCCCACCCACATCACCAGAAAGCATGACAATGATGATGGTGAGGATGGCAGGAAGGGAGCTAGCTCACGGAGAATCTGACCCTTTCTCCATCGCCCCCACTCAACGCAACTCTTCTTTTCATTCAACCACCACCGCGGCCACTATATCAGTGCTTCCAAAGTATGTGCTTCCATGTAAGTACAACTGTCTCTTGTTTTTGTAGTGCGCGGCTGTTTCTTTTCTTGTTTTAGTTTCAATTGAAAAGTTGCACAACACTCGACAGAAGAAGACTGAGTGCCAGCAATGCCGCCGCCGATATTTACCACACCACTTGCTTACATGCTCACTGGCTTTTTTCTTTCCTTTTTTCTCTCTCCTGAATAAGTCACGAACTCAACTAAATATTTAATTTGTATGAGACCCGGGATAATTTCATGTGGAAAATTGTTGTCATTACAAATCAGCCTTGTCGCTCTCTCTCTCTCTCTCTCTCTGCCTTCCCCTTTTACCTCTCTCTCTACATGCATGGGCAAGACCAAAGACTAACAGAGAGAGAAAAAGTTTTTTCTCCAATTAAATAAGTAGTTTGTGTGTATCCTTCCACTTGGTTTATTTTACCAGGGAAGGGGGTAGTTCATCTTTTAGTGTAGCACATTTATCAAGGAACTCGTCACTCAAACAACGTATTTCCTTTAAGAGAAACAATTTTTGTTTATCGTAATCCTTCAAATTAAACCCGACATGGGTCTACGTCTTTAATGAACAACCCCCTAAGCGAAAGTCATTCATTTTCTGTTCCTTTGATCGTTCGTCGTCATCCAGTAAAGTGATACGCGTTTCTTTCTTGATGGTATGAGAGGGATCCATGAACGCAGGAGAGAGCAAGCAAACGAAAGACAAACTTCAAAAGAAAAAAAGCAAGGCAATTTACATTATCGCACAGTCATTACAAGACAAACCAGCTATACTACTACACAACTTGTCTTGTGTCGTACGCTTTTTTTATGTAATACACGCACACAGACACACACACTTCAGACTTCAGAGGAGAGAGCGTTCATATGAGCTCACACAAAAGTCCCTTTTAAAAAAAATATCTGATCTGTTCTTCTCAAAAAACACCAGACCCACCCACCTAATTTTTCTACCTGAAAGCCATATTCCTCTCTAATTCTTCCCTAGTATTATGAACAGTCTCGTCTCTCTGTGTACACAAAACTAAACAGACATTTTTTACCTGAAAGTATGTTATGTACATACACACCTCTCTTCACTTCGTCTTCAATTTGCCAACCGTGCGAAAACTTTTTTCTTCTTCGCTCTTGCCACCACGCACGCACACTCCACAATACAAGGTTCTCTTTTACCTGGCTGAATACGTGCTTTTAATTCACCTGAACAAAAAAATAGATGCTATCAAGATGACTGCAATGAACGATGATATTGTGTGTGAGAGTGTGCTGTTAACAGGATATCGTTTTTTATCTTATGACGGCACAACCAGAAAAGCACCCACGCCACTAATAAGGAACGTCTCCAAATAATTCACCTGCCAAAAAAGCCCCTTTGTATTTCTCCAGGAAAAAATACAGACAACCATGTAAAAAGCATATTATGCTTCACACATGACTGGATGGAAACACGGATGCGTAACAGAGTTCTCTCGCTCTCTCCCTCTGGCCACCTACTTCCCTCTTTATCTTGCAAAGTTTTACGTGGTCAACACAATTTGATTGTGTGTTCCATCTCATGTCATGTCATTTCCTCATTTATTTTGATTGCCCTGTCCTCGCAGTGTCCCCCGAAATAAATCAAATGGAAAATCGTAATCATTTAACGTTCCACTCCTTGTTGCCGTTACGCTATCATGTCATGTCATTTCCTCATTTATTTTGATTGCCCTGTCCTCGCAGTGTCCCCCGAAATAAATCAAATGGAAAATCGTAATCATTTAACGTTCCACTCGTTGTTGCCGTTACGCTTAAAGTATTTTTCTTCGATGACTTGCATTTTAGCGGGTTTGTAGGAACATTTACATATGTATACCATATACTACGGATATATATGGTTTTCAACTTACGATTGCGGCTCTTGGTTGCAACCATTGATCCATTGCTTTACATACCCTTATAAGTACTGTGTATACGTAAGTAGGTATCATGCTCCGCATTATAACAGAGTCTTTGCTGCTGCGACTAGTGAAACATACCAAATTGGGGAGAAGTGGATAGGGTGAAAGAGAAAGAGGTTTACTCAGCTGGAAATTTGTATGAAAAGTGGAAGGAACGTCTAAATGTTTTTTTGTCTTGTTAGCAGCACCAGCAAAACAGCAGCCACACATACACAACGCGAAACGTTTCAGCTAGAAAAAAAAACTAAGAATAATTTAGATTTACACAACTGCCTACATGTACCTGGAGGGAGGATGTCAAATAAATTTACTTTCTACTTTACACACACACATACACGCTCAAAAGGTAAGCAGAGGAAAAAGTTGGTTAAAACAAATAATATGGAACTGGAACAAAGAAAATTTACTGGAACAAAGAAAATTTACTGGAAAAATTTCATTATTGGTGTGTCGCCAAGTTAATCATTCGCAAACACAGTCGGCGAAAGAGAGAGAGAGAGTATATTATATAAATAACGTTTTTCCACCACTTATTCCCCTATCGAGTGGATTAGTGTAGGTATGTATATCGTATATTGCTTTTGAAAAACTCGTTAATGCAAAAATCACTGAGTTAGAAAGATTTGGGGTGGGTTGAGAATAATTTAAGTATGTAAACCCCGTTTTTTGACAAAGGCTGCTGCCGGAAATAATATTGCGCGAGTTGCTCAATTTATTATCCTTCCCTGCTATTTTAGATGCGTATAGGTGAGCATAAAAAAGGTGTGAGATCTTCCACTGCTGCTTTGCCTACTGGCTCTGGGAGTGTTGTGTAAGTGGGAACCAGAAAAAGGATGATGAAGTGAGGATAAAGTGGTTTTGATGGTGAAAGAAAAACAGATTAATTCACCCATACATAATATCATCATCGTCATCACCAGTGGCACGTTCATCTTCATTCTTTTATTATTTCCATCTTGTTCCTCCGCGAGCAATAAAAATAGCAGAACGTCAGCTTATATGGTAGCTGCTAGTCCTATTCCAGGATGGAACATGTAGGTACGCAGGTCTCATCGTTTTCTCGGTCGGGATATCCACAGGAATCCTTTCCCCTTCTCATTACAATTGTAATAGTCAGTGAAATAGGCAGGAAGAGAGAGAAGTGATAATAGGATTACTCAATTTAAACCTTGTAAAATAAAAATAAATTAACGGTTCCCACAGTGAAAAGGAGAAAAGGAGAGAAAAATTCCCTACCCGTCTACAAAGTCCTACCGCAGGAAATTTTCAAGTTGACGGTTATGATCCCTGTCATCTTGCATGATGACACACTTTACACAAATCGTCATTACCTCAGTGGAAATAGGAAAAACATTGAAAAAAACATTAGTTTTTCAAAAACTCTCCGCTTCAGATATTCCTATAAATCTCCTTTCTCTCTTGTAATAAAATACGCAATCCCCTGTGCTTTTTCCTCATCATTCACAGCAACACCACCTTCACCAAACCATACCCCATCACATTTCCGTCATTTCCTTTTGTCTTTTCCACCTCTCATCTTCGCTTGATCTCTATCTCACTCTCTTGTATTGCACGCACTCTCCCTGTTCTCCGCTACACAACACGGCCTTTCTCCCTTGTCATCATCATCCTCCTCCTAATCAGCAACATCATCAGCCGCTCGACTAATTTGTGAAAAGCCCTTGTTTGCTTAATCCTTTGTAAATATCCAACACAAGAGTTTTTCCACTGACTACCTACCCGTGCACGTCATCTAATCCGCTATTCCTCTCTCTCTCTCTCTTCTTCTTCGTCCTCCTCCTCTAGTTCTGGCCCCTTATTATCCCACCGTCGCGGTGTTACCAACGACAACTGCCAACGCAACTTGGAAAAGTTGTCGTTCAACCACAATGTTTGACGCCAAATGACACTACAACAATCTAGCTACTTTTGTATAGAAATGCCCGAGTTTCGAACCAGTTTCGTTTAACTACAACTTCCTCTGCAGCCGTACAAGTAGTAAAATTAACGGTGACAAAACTATTTTTCCTAATTTAATCTAATCCTGTCACCTTAAAAAAAACTACGCCAAATCCTACTACTACTACTTCTACACCGCTGCTTATTTAGCATTACCTTCATAAGAGAAACTTAACCAGAGTCTATGTGAAAAGGTAATAATAACATTGCTTCTCATCATCACCACCGCCACCACCACAGCAGCAGTATCGGTGGTAGCTTATCCCGTAAACCACATTTCCTTGGAACTTGCTGTTTATACAAATGTGGTGGATGGTGACGTGACAACGGTCTTTGGTGCATAGTAGTGGTACCGGTGGTGGTTACAGAAAAGGCGTGAAAATGGCACTGCAACGTTATAAATTACCTACATATATTTCTATTTTTACTCGGGTTAACTGCTGCTGTTCTTCCCCAACAAAAGTATGTGTGTAACTGGACCCGACCCCCAAACCCGGATGACGGTGAAGCAGTAATAATAATTGCCCTATTACTGTTAACATCATCTTCAGTTCATATAATAATATCATTTACCACACCACCACCTTTTCACTACCATCTCCCCAGTTGGCGAATCGTCCTTTCTTTTCTGTTTACCTACCTCGCCTCCCTCCTTCGCCCTGTTCTTGTTTCTAGCTCGCTATCGCCACAAAATTATTGTACGGTAAGAAGTTAGGGGGAGAAATAGCAACCGGGAAACAAAAGACCTCTTCGCTGCTTCTTCGTTACACAGGGAATTTTCTCTGTGTGGCTGGTATTCCTGGTACGACATGATGGTAGTGGTTTGCATCTAAGAGTAGGACATAAACTTAATTCCTCATTATGCCTTCTTGTCTTCCACTTTCCTGTTACTTTAATCCATTTTGCTGGATAATAGTAATAACAGGAGTAGCACAACTTTATAGCCTGACGTTCTTCTCGCCTTTTTTTTACCTTCCATGATACTTGTGTATGACTATTGACTACAGGAGGGAGAAGGATCAAGTTTTCAAGTTCCACAATTTTTCTGTAGAAGGGTACTTGTTATTTGCTTTGGAAACCGGCAATTACCGGTATTATATCGGGAAATGAAAATAAAGAAACAGCAATAATGATGTCAATGATTGTTATGCTCGTCGTTGTCGTTGATGTCAAAACCTAGGACGAAGTACATAATAATGGCATGTTATTTAACTATTTGCTCAATAGAGTACGGTGCATTATGGGAAGTGGAAAGGAACGGCAAAATTGCAAACGGTAAGTAGGTATACGTAGTGTAGTACAACTAATATGACATGTATAATGTATGTTTTGTAATAGAAAGAAGGAAAAAATTTCCCCCAGAAATTGGCAAAGCGGCGTAACACAGTAACAATTTGCTTTTCATTTACCCGTCTGTCAATAATGGAGTTTGCTGTGAGAAAAAAAGGGTGAGACAGAGTAGAAGGGCTTTAGAATACTTGGTAGTAGGCAGTGTCAAAGGATGCGGGAATTTCCCCATTCTCACCGCTATTAATTGTGTCAACCAAATTACAAAGGAAGGTTTTTGGGGATTTGGTCGACGCAGCTTATCAAGAGTTTGACAGAAATCATTGTATATTTTGATAATATTTTTATAGGGGTGTACGGCAGCTTAAACTGGTTTATGGTAGAATGCTCTAAATGAGTCATACAGCAGAGCAGCCACTAATGAGCCATACCATTGGTTATAGACTTGAATGAAGCAAGCAATCAATCTAATTTTCAAATAGTGTATAGCTCTTTCCATAAAATAAATTGACTATTATCGGCTTTTATTAAAAAAAATGATTGGCAATTTCTGTTTACCCGTTTGGTTTATTAATCGTTTTTTATTGCATCATTGAATTCCGTTGTA
>JAHZNB010004975.1:0-12167 GCA_027744295.1 Callyntrura guangdongensis
ACTCTTCTTGTAGTCAAAGCTGTTGTCTACTTTGTGCCAGTGGATGGATATGCAGGAACCCCAGCTGAAGGAACAAACGTTCAACAACTCTGGAAAATGTTGGACTGGCAATGATTTTTTAGGGTCCGCTCATGCATCAGGAATGACCGAAGACAACATTAAAATGCAAATGGTATGAGTAGCTTACTGCTAAAAATATATGTACTCATCTTGTTTTGCTGTTATTTAATCCTATTTCTTTTTACCGACAGGGCTATTTTGCAGCAATTATTGAACAACGTGATAAGCAAGCAGATGCCTTGCGAGAACGTGGTAGTAAACGGTATGATGAAAAGGCCGTTATTACTTCTCAAAGTGTGGGTACTATAGAGGGTGTTTTCAGATTGTTCCAAGAACTGTGCAAAGACAATGGCCGATTTAGGGGAGATTTTCGGGTTGCCGTTTTAAAAGACGTGGTTAAACGGCACAGGGATGGAAATTCAGGTCCATTGAGATCAGTTCAGGTTTTGTCCCTGCATTTGTGGTGTTTAAATCCAGGTGTTGCATTTCAGGTATTTACTATGGTTTCTGTTCAAGTTACACTGTTAGTGTTACATTTCTTCAACAGCATGTGATTAACAGTTCCTGTTGGTTTATACGATTGTAGTTTCTGCGCACCATTGCTCACTCTATTGTTTTAACATCTGGGACATTATCTCCAATGCAGTCTTTTGAGTCGGAACTTGAAACACCGTTTCAATTAAAATTGGAAGCCAGTCATGTCATTAAGCAGTCACAGGTATGAAATCTAGTATCTCAGTATTAAATATTTAATCATATTCATAAATGTTTTGGTATTGTCAGCATGTAAACTATCAATTTCTTGCCATTTTATTTCTATTAGGTTTGGGCAGGCATTATTGGCAGTGGTCCGAATAATATAAATTTAAATGGCTCTTACACAAACGCGTCCACCCTTCAGTACCAAGACGAACTTGGTCATGTTGTTAATCGTGTCTGCAAAGTGATCCCACATGGTGTGCTGTGCTTCTTTCCGTCGTACAAAATGCTGGAAAATGTATCTAGAAGGTATACTCATCTTTAAAAATTTATTTTAAAAAAATACGGAAATGGGTTGTTTCATCTGCAATGACACCTCAAACTGTTGATAGGTGGCAAGAGACTGGAATGATTAGTAGGATCCAGGAAAGTAAAGTAGTAATTACGGAACCACGAGAAGGCCCCCAAATGTTCCAGATCGCCATGGATAATTTCTA
The DNA here is from genome assembly GCA_027744295.1 of Callyntrura guangdongensis. Classification (NCBI taxonomy): domain Eukaryota; kingdom Metazoa; phylum Arthropoda; class Collembola; order Entomobryomorpha; family Paronellidae; genus Callyntrura; species Callyntrura guangdongensis. Next base: position 1,257 of record JAHZNB010004975.1, read on the forward strand.
CGATGTCATCTCGAGAACAACTACAGAGAAAGTAATCTGTTAAACATTCTAGCCCCAACCGTAAGCATTCTCAGTCATAAAATAATAGTTTTATATCTCGTTTTCGTTATTTTTTTCTCTGTTGTAGGACCTCCCGGTAACTGGTGCCCTATTTTTGGCCGTTTGTCGGGGTAAAGTTAGTGAGGGCTTGGATTTTGCTGACAACAATGCTCGTGCTGTTATCTGTGTAAGTTTTGTATCATAAAACTACGAATTTTATCATTAAACTTTAATGGTCTAAAGCAAACGTCTCGGTATGGTTGTTACTATTGATTTTTAATATTAGAGAGCGAGAAATGGCAATGAATTTTTTGTGACTGTTAGCAGTCAATACATATTATCTACACGTACAGTAGCATATAGGCAGCAATTTGTTGCTAGATTGATAGGATCCAAATTTGATTGTAAATCAACAAAACCGTTATTATATAAGCCGTGTAAATCAATAATAACGGTGAAATTGAAAAGGCCGGCAAAAAATTCATTTAAAAAAGTTGATACTAGTCTTGCACTCAAATATACTTTTTTGGACGAATGGAAATTATTATTCAATTTCCAATTTCAATTAACGCTCTTGTACTACCTTGTACCTCGTGTACATAAAGCTGAAATTATGAGTGAAACCTGAAATAATTGGTGTATTTATTCAAGACTTGAAGAGAGCAAGTATAACATGAAACTACAATGTTTATAGTCAGTATTCAACATTACATAAAATAATCAAACGTTTGGTTAACATATATGTTCATTTTTAAAATCTACATCTAAGTTATGCAATTTAACATGATGAGGCTCAATTATTGTCAGTAACATTTAAAGTAAATATTTTATTCTCTAAAACAGGTTGGAATCCCGTTTCCAAACATCAAGGATATGCAAGTTGAATTAAAACGTGAATACAATTCTCGAAACAAAAGTAAAGGATTACTGGATGGAGGGCAGTGGTACGAAATACAAGCGTTCAGGTATTTGTTCATACATACTCACTCGATACTAAAAATGTTCACATGATTAATTTTTATGACTGTACGAATTTCACGTGTTCTTATTGATACACGTTAAATAGAGCCTTAAATCAGGCACTCGGAAGGTGTATTCGCCATAAGAATGATTGGGGAGCTATTTTATTGGTGGATGATAGGTACATCCGGCAACCCCGTTATGTTTTGAACTTACCTAAATGGATTCGATCTTCGGTATTTCAATTTAAAAAATATCATTCTTGAAACATGTACGTGTTGGTTTGCAATTTAAACTCAGGTTTTTTAATGTTCTAGGTACGGCAGCGTCTCACTTGGGATGTAGCTGAAACCAGTCTGCAAGAATTTTGCAATGTACCGAAAATACTGGAGTATCCCCTAGTTGTAGGTCAAAGCAGCTGTGCAGATCAAACCACCAAAAGTTGTTCTTCTCCTGCTGGGATCGTATTGGGTAGGCAAAACGACGTTTATGATGTTAGCAACGATAAGTTTACTACTACTAAAGGGGCTTTTGCTGACAGTTTCAGTAGTGGTGGCAATATTGATCGGGATTTTTCTGCGACTATAAATTCGCCTATTGCTAAGTCGATTGTTGCAGAAGATAGTTTACCCCCGTCTCCAGCAATTACAGAAAAGAAAGCAAGATCCAGCTACGGACTACCTACTACCCCTTTAAATATTTTTTCTAAAATTTCAAATGAGAAAAATAAGAAAATGGAGAAGCCCAATATGATAGCGTCAATGTTTGCAAAACAGGTGCAGAAAGCCTCAGAGAAATCTGAGTATGAGTTTAATCCAACTCAGGTTGCGGTTGGACTCGGTACTCTTTCTGACAGTGATAATGACACTGAAGTCACAATTAGTAATAGAGTTAAACGACCTCGAGAAAAGAAAATTAAACTGTGAGAGGTACAAGACTGTAGTGAACTTTGTAATTTGAAACCGGTACAAATGTTTTTATATAACATAATTTTAACTTGTAAATATGTAAGAAATTTTTAAGTATCTTAATCAACATAAACTGTACCCTTTTTAACTTAGATAATCTAAATTGATAATATTGTTTTAAATATACATGTACCTTGGAAACAGATAAATGCGCTTGTTTTTCGTCCTGTGCTGTCATATTATCAAGTCGTAAATTTTTCATTATTAATTGTGAGCAGCAAGTTTGGTACGTTTTCATTCGGAACGGAAGTATTATATGACAATGATAAATTTGTGATATTTTAAGGTCTTCATTTTATTACATCCTTTGCAATTTTTTTTGCATATATTGAAATCAGTGACTACATTGTAACAATATGTACATATATCCGTTTTAACAGAATACAAGTACATGTATTTTTTTTATTAAACTTTTCGACTTAGCATCCGAGTTTTTTGGACTTTGGAAAGGTGACATGTAATGTGAAGTCAAGTTAAATGTGAAAACAATAGAATTAACAAAAATACAATAAAAAATTTTCCACAAATTATTACCATGATACCTCTTCACTGTGTGAATGTGTTTGTGGCTGCAGTGTTTTGCAGTATATATTGATAGAGTGAGAATGTATTATTGTTGTGCACTGCGGTTTGCTTCATTCATTTCACCAACAAAAATTAATTCCATTGTGGCGAAGGTGGTAGGAAGCCTGACTAGCAGTGGTGCGTATCGTGAGTTCGAGTTTATCCAGAGCAATAACTTTTTGCTAATTTTTACTTGCTAACAAGACTTTATATTTTCTTATGATAAATTTTATTATTATAAATGGGAGGGAATTATAAATGAGATGGAGTTAAAAATGGGATAAATCTTTGGAGGGAACTTTGCAGGGATCTTTGGAGGGGGTGGAAACCAGAGAATAAAATTCTTGAAATTTTTTGCGGGTTCCCTTGTGAATATGATAAAACTCTGGAAAGTTTTTAAGTAGTCACATCCGTTATATTGTCGTCAAAATCAGTCAAACTATCCATCATCCTTGGTATGTCAGCCTAATGCTTGCTGTATAAAGCTTAATGGTGATGATGATGAATTAGTCTTTGACCCCCACTGAAAGGCACAGTTATTAACCAATATGGTATAATTATACAAGTGCTTATAATGTATATGTGTACCAAATTTGATTCATAGATGTTGTTAAAAGTCAAGAAATATATCGGGGGTCTTTTGTTTCTACCCTAAGGGGCGACACCGAGATGTCATGCTGACATACGTAGTAGCCCTTGTCATTGTTAGTCGATTATAAAATACCCCCAGCTCAAACGAATTTCCCATCTCGAAGGTATGAGCGAAACAATTTTCAAAGTTTGACCCCCCATTTGACCCCAAGGGGTTGACTCCACATGCCCATCTTCGAACTCTTCCGCGTTATTGCCCATATCTATTCTATTGGCGAAAACAGAATTTAAAAATTCCAAATTCCCTTCAAGAGTTATCGTGCTTACGGACGGACTGCCGAAAGGCGGACGATCGAATACGATGGAGGAAAATTATATACTAGTCACAGGATGTGCCTACATAATTTTCTGCAATACAGAATGTGGCCCAAATTCGCCAAATATGAAAAGGGTAGACCACGACATTGGTCTTATTAACTCATATTAACATATTGATCATGTCATATTAACTTTTGAATTTTGTAATTCCATATTATCGTATTAGTGTAAAGTATTTATAATACTAGTCTATTGTAGTACGGATGTAACATCATTTACTCTTGACGTGCGTTTTCATGTTGCCCTAATTTCACTTAATTTGTTTTGTTACTTGTATGTATCAAGAATATTACGAATTACAGAATTGTAAATGATTACTAAACAACGGAACTCCACTCAAAGAGATGCATAATTAGAATGCAACAATCAGACTTATTACTCATTATCATTGTATATTAACCATTTATGTCTAATTGACTAGTCCTATGACTTGTTGCCTGAATAAAAATATAGATTTTGCTGTAAATGTTACGATACGGTAATAATATAAACTTCGAAAATAGTTAAACGTAAATACAATAGTAATTAGTAAGTAGTGATGTGTTTCTTTAAAATGACTACATCTACATCCCGTTCTCAGCTTATACGTTGAGAGACACCTTTAAATATGTAAATACATCATTCATGGATAGAAATAGAACATATTATTTAGAAAATTAAATCAAAATACTTTACAAGCTTTAACATTTACAAATTGGTTAATGTTTTGCTCGTATGCATATTAATAATTAATTGTGAATTGGAAGAAAGGAGGGTAAAAATCGGAAACATATCTGAACAGCCATCATCATAATATCATGTAATAGATATGTATTCTGTTCTGTATGAATATTTGGATTATTGGATTCACAAAACTGCAACTTGATTTTTACTGGTGGTATATATGTAGTCAAGTGACGAAATGCGAAATAGGATAAAAGTACAATGACCTTTCAGTGAACTGACAAGGAATATGTACCCTATACACCCTAACATGCAGTTTGTACTTACTGCGTATATTTTCTAAACGGATTGACCTTCTTGGCCGATACATGTCATAACTCATCGTCAGACAGATAAGTAAGGGAAGGGATATTAACTGATAGTATGTACTAGAAGTTGTCCCGAATAATTTTGTTGAAAACCGTACTTGCAAGTAGTCTGCAAAAACAAACTTTGATATAATACTACAGGCGCCGACATCATCGTCGTCGCAACTTGCGAATTTCAGTGTATTTGTAACTAGTGCAGTTGCGGCACTTGTCTGTTTGTTGTATTTTGTTGTTACGTCGTAGGAAATCGTTGTGCCTCTAAAAAGGTAGGAATTTCTTCCTTTCAAGAAGGTAAAAATCTAAACCCTCATTTAAGTTGATGTGGGGAAAGTGTAAAAGTAATTTAAATTATTTTGTGATTTTTAAAAGAAAATACCTCTTGCAGGCATACAATAATAACTAGAGTCGAGAGGTTAGTCCTTTTTATTTGTTCGAGAAAAATTAAAGTTAGATTGTGTGACTGAAGGTTTGGCATTGTTACTTTAATTTATTATTTCACTAGCAACTGGATAACGGGCCAGTTAGGCATCAGGCCGGACAGGTGACACGGCGGCAGGTCGAACTTAATGTAGTAAACTATAAAATATTTTACACTAACTTTTAAATTAACACAGTTATTGATGTTGTTATTAATATTAATGTTAATCTAATTCTTATCACAAGATACAATAATTTATTCCAGCCATTGGTATTCCTTTCGAATACAATATTGACGTTCAGCTGGGCAATCTTTAAGAATTATCAATAATAACGGTTAGCTTCCACTGAACAGACCTTCTCATTTGGTTAGGATGAATGGAAGTTCTTGTAAAAAGGATTGGGAGTTCGGTTCCGGTACCAAGTCCCACTGCCCCAAGTCCTACAACACTCCCAAACCGTACAGTTCCAATTCCCACAACAGTCCTAGTCCCAACAAGTCTCCTAGTCCCTGGAACAACAACCAAGGAGGAAACATGCAGAATCAAGACGATAACCACAAGAGTGATCCTGTACCCCAGCCCGTACAGGAGTGCAGTGAAGAAGTTTTCAACGAAGTGCAACTGGTGCGCCGAGAGGATTGTCCTTGGCTGAATTCCGCATTTTCCTATGGTACCGGAATTATTCGGTATGTACTCCTGATGGAAACACTAGACTACCACTTTGGATTTGTAGTTTTTAAACATTTACAATAATTACCAATATCTTTGCTGAAGGTTACACCAAGAAATTAACGACTTCTACAATTACATATCTCCAACTCCGCTCGAGCACGACCTTCGTCTCCAGGTTCTACAACGAGTTAAGAATGTTATTAATGGATTATGGCCACATGCGATTGTAGAATTTTTTGGAAGTTTCAGGACCGGGCTGTATTTGCCTACTAGGTTGCTCCCCTTTCCTTTGTACTCACTAAGCAAATAGTAACAAGAATTATGAACAGATTCGTTTATATAGAATGTCCACCTGTTTGCTTTTAGTGACATCGACCTTGTGGTTTTTGGAAGGTGGGAGTCGCTACCATATTGCACCCTTCAACAGGAGCTAACTGAAAAGGGTGTTGCTGAAGCAAACAGGATTAAGATTTTGGATAGAGCCTTTGTAAGTTTTGTACATAATGATAAGCCATATACCACATAACGATTACCAACTTATTGTGCAAGTTTAAGTGTACCACACATACATACGTGTAGCTAGGCAGCAATATAAATGATTACTCAGCCGCAACCCCATGTTTATTTATGTATATACTCAGGTACCTTTGGTCAAACTCACGGACAAAGAAACCGACTTGAAAGTCGATATAAGTTTCAACAGGACTAATGGGATTCGTTCAGCAGAATTTGTAAAAAAGATTCGACGAGAAATGCCAGCTCTTCCAAAACTGTACTTGGTGTTAAAACAATTTCTTTGGCAGCGGGATCTGAACGAGGTTCTAACCGGTGGCGTTAGTTCGTATTCATTGTTCCTAATGACTCTCAGCTTCTTTCAAGTATTTTTATTCTACGATATAATATTTTGACTTGAATTGATCTTGATGACAAACTTGTAATTATACCATTTTCTGTTCTATATTGATTGTTACAGTGTCACCCTAGAAAAAATGTTGGAAGTGATAAATCCAACTTGGGAGTATTGCTTCTGGAATTTTTCGAGTTATATGGGCGGCATTTCAACTATCTGAAAACGGCAATCCGAATTAACGACGGGGGTTCGTACATTGCTAAGAATAAAGTACGTAGAATACAACATACAAACATATCTATTTATTCTATTTGTGTAAATTATAATTCTAATCGATTTAATCTAATTAAATTTTCATCAGCTTCAAAAAATGGCAGTGGAAGGGCCTGGACCTTCATTAATTTGTATTGAAGATCCGATTTTACCTGATAATGACACTGGTAAAGGTTCTTATAATTTTCTTTCCGCTAAGCAGGCTTTTGACTATGCGTTCGTCACATTAAACCAAGCAATTAGCTTAAATCTTCCATTGCAGAAGGATCCATCGAATTTCAGGTATTTATTAGTTGAATATGGGTAATGTTTGAAGAAAAGCTGAATATTTAATTTGTTATTATTTTATTGCAGTATACTGGGCCTAATTATCAGTGTAAATGATGAGGTGCTTGGATGGAGGGACCGTGTTCGTAACAACTTACCGATACGGCAGGACCCAGTTCCACCTACTCCACCTCGGGCAACGCCTTCAGTTAGCCACCTTGCCTCAACAGCACAACCCAATGAGAAAGCATCCAAATAATCGAGCAATAATTATGATACTACCCTGGCATGAAAAATGAAAAAATAAGCAGAAGGAGTAGTCGCCTTTTACAGAAAACACAACAACCCAATGAGAAAGCATCCAAATAATCGAGCAATAATTATGATACTACCCTGGCATGAAAAATGAAAAAATAAGCAGAAGGAGTAGTCGCCTTTTACAGAAAACCCTTTAATTGAAACTCTTAAAACTACCGCTCCAGATAAAACTGTAACTTTATTCGAGCCATGCATGCTGAAGATGAATAAACCTATTATGATTATGCATGTATTTGATGATAATGATAATTCATAAGATTGTGTGGATATACGTCCATTTAATGATATTGTACTGCGTATCTTGAACCAATAAAGACAAAGATTTGATTTTAAATGCTGGTTTTAAGTTGTATATTTTTTTGCCTTGAAAGTTGTGAAGCAGTAGTCATGAAAGAATGAAACAATTGAAAAAATATGAAAGTTTTTTCCTTGGTTTTTTACATACATAATAGGCATTGTTTTACATTTCATATTGTCTAACCGACCGAGAGATTGGGTACAAATACCAACGCCCGAGTAAAAGTCGATTACCATACAACCAATTTCCCACTCTGCTGCACAAACCTCTCTCATTCACGTCTTTCTTAACACATCTCCTTTTCGTTTAGTCTAATTTTAAATTAACAAGATAGAAAATTTCGAGTTGAAAAATATGAAGTCCGTCATTATTCTTGTTTTTACTGCTACTGTCCTGTGGGCAGCCATGAACAACGTTCATGGAAAACCCACTAGTTATGAATTGGCACAAAGCGGGGAACCCAACACCCGAATTAAATTACTGGTTAAAACATACGCCGACGTGACTGGTGAGAGCACTCGTACTCAAAATTTGTAACTCCATATCATGTACATGTAAATTTACATCATAATTTGAAATTTTCTTTAAAGATTCTCGAGCCCGTCTTAGAAATATCCGTAGGAGAAACTGGCTCGCCGCCCAGGACCATCGATCTCGTAGGAGCACGGATAGCAAAAAGAAAGCCAAAGGTCGCTATTCACCATATTGTTCCTTTTTCAACTTCATACTCAGATAAATAATTTTTTACACACCTAGAAGCTAAAATGTTATCTTATTTACAACAGAGGACAAAAAGAAGAGGGATGAGCAGCACCAGCGGGCCATGGAAGACCTTGCTTGGTGGGAGATATTCGGTTGAGATGCGGTCCACAGCAGATACAAATAATTGGATTCATTATTTCGTACACACAGCATAACCAAATATGATTTTAACGGGGGCAAGGTCGTAGTTAATCCGACTTTGTCTTGAATGTCTTTTGAAAATACTTTTATTATTTATTATTTATTATTTATATTGTTCATTTGTTAAAATATTGAAATAAATTTATGCTCTGTCGTACTGAATTTTTTTACCTTTGAACTGGGTTATTATTATTTGATACATTATTATGACGATGCAGATGTATGTAGAAGCTTTGGAGGAATGTAGGTACAGGGCGAGAGGTCAGCACGAAAAGTCGTGACATGTTACGCCCACACGTCCTCATGCCTCTGCTTGTGATCACCGGGTAGTACCTGCATAATATCTATGACGGCACATAATTCGCCCTGCCGTTCATTTTTTTATTACTTTTACAATTTTATTAAGGAAGCCCCTGCCTGTTACAATTATAATATAAAACACCTGCATAACTTTGATAAATTCACAAAAATAAATTCATTTTGATATCTCGATAATATAATCATAACTCTAAAATAACTGTATATTCATGAGGAACAGTGTCGTAATAAATTAAATTAATAAATTGAGAAAATTATAAAGGTTTTTCTCCTGACAACTGGTTCCACGGGGCACGGATGTCTTCTTCTCGGGTCTATTCATCCTTTATTTTGTGCACTGTACGTAAGTGCCGAGCACGATCCCCAAAAACATTGTAACCTTTGTTACAGAGATGGCATAAGTAATCCTTTTCTCCCTCCTGGTGCCGTCTCTTCATATGTTGGGAGAAGGTCGTGCTTGTACTGAAACTAGCATCGCAATGGGGACAGAAATACACCTTTTCCCCAATCTTGCTCCTAATATGAACATCCAGGGCACCTTTCGTGGGGAACAAGAGGTTACAAAATACACAGGTGTGAGTTTTCCCCCCTATGTCGAGTTGATGTTCACGTCTGAGGTGATGATTTAAGTAGTACTTATAACTGTATTCGGCGGGGCAAAGATGACACTTGTATGTCGGTTCATCGGCATGCATTTGCTGGTGACCACGAAGACCTGATGGCGTGGCAAATCGTTCGTTGTAGACCTTGCTTTTGACGAAATCGCCGTCCACAGATTTTGCATTCTAACGGTAACAGCTTCACATGGACTTGACTTTTGTGCTTGGCCAAATCCCCTTTCCTGCCATATGCCTTGGGGCAGAGATCACAGGGAAATGGGCGTTTACCAGAATACACTTTCATATTCCCACTGTTAATATTTCCAAGTATAAATTATTATTATTATTTATTATTATTATTATTATATATGACATTTATTCAGACATTTGAAATATTTCCAACTTAACAATTTTATGTTTTTAACAATTCACAAAAGTAAACTTACTAAAATTATAACAAATCTTTTGTCAGCAAACGAGGTAGAATAGCAAAAGTTGAAGTGATGATGCCAGCGTTCAGAGATAGAGTGAAGAGCTAACGCTTCTGCTTCGCGTCGTGCGAGGTGCGCCATTATATGTTGACGACGGTGATGAAATGTAAAGCGACGTAAAGTATGAAGTATTATGCAATTTTGTAGGCGGAGGCGAGCAACAACAAGTTTGTACAGGTACAAAGATGTCAATCCCCAGCAAGAAAAGGCCAAAACGTTTATTTAAATTCCCACTGCAATATCAACGAGAAGCTATTTGATCAAAAACACGTGTCATGGGCTGCTGCTTGGTGTTGACAATTGAAAAAATATGCAAATTAATAATTGATATTGATGGCGTGGGTACGGACGTGATGATAAAAATCGGTTTTGGTTCGTCATTACGGAATGTATGGAAATTAAAGTCAGTTTTTGTCGACAAGCTGGCATCAGGTAAAGTAGGTGATTCCACGAAAATCATGACGAATACGGTCATCAAGTGAAGAACGAGAATTTGAAGTAATTATTTTAAAACAATAAAACCAATAATATTACTGCGACTATAGCTATAAGTTTAATGTATTTCTATTGCTTGGATATTTAAATACAAGTGAATGAATAAGTGTGATGGTCTCGGGGATATTTTCCTATGATCCTGGTGCATCCAAGATGAATAATTAATTTTTATGCAGTGACTTAAGCAAAAGTCAGTCTTGTATCAGTCCGTTCATGTGTAAGAAAAAAATGCAAATATTTTATTGATAGACGCAATTTCATTTATTAGGTTAGGTTAGGTTTATTCAGATTAGTATATCATGCTCATTGGTTATTAAGGATCCTAAAGATCCTTTATAAAAATGGTCTTCGTATCTGGTCCTTCCGTCCAAAGGTCAATTATTGTTTGTCCCATAACTCCAACACGGTAAATCCGTTTGGGATGGGGTTTTCAACTATCGACTAACAATGACAAGGGCTATAACATATGTCCTCTCT